>LUCH01000610.1:0-13679 GCA_013368495.1 Paragonimus heterotremus | reverse complement strand
GGAGGAGGTGCGCTCAAAAACTCACCGCGAGAGGATGGGGGGCGGCGTGGGCGACCGGATGAGTCATCGCTCGACCGGATCGAACCAACGGGCGAGACTTGACAGCCGAAATAGAATGGATGACTAAATTGAAGGCGCGATTATTCCAACACTCGCAGGAATATCTCGGATACGGATATGGAGTACGGTCAAAGCCCACAGTGGATGGACGGAAGACAGTATGAGAGACCGCAGAAGCCATCGCTCAAAGAAAATGGATCAATGGACGAGGAATAGCAGGCGGAAAACCCCCCGATAGAAGATGTAAATCACACACCTAAACCGGGTGGAAGTGTACACGACGTGTGAGCGGAAACCTGGGGTGTTGTGGACTAGAATTGTGATTCAAAATCGCGAGCGCACGTGTGGCATGGGAACTAGCAATGTGGACAATACAGATTGTGCTTTATCGGACGCCTTTTCGCTACACTATGTTCGAAAGTTGTTATAAAAGGGGAAGGACCTTCGTTTATTTGTTCTTACCTCTGTGCTGGCCAGTGAAAAATTGTGCCGGATGGTCTGTAAGTGTATACAAAAGATGAATGAAGATAACTGAAAGAAAACCTCAATGAAGTTGCTGACTGCTATCATATCAGCAGAGAACACTGAAACAATATTACACCGGATGTTCACTTGACGGCCTTAACAGTGTTTCCAATCACCATTGTACATACCATTATGCATTTCACCTCGAAGTTTAAAACTAGTTGCTCACTCAGAATGCGCATCGCGTTAATCCACAGAAGACAATATGATTTAAGATTTTTTCTCTCTTGTCCACTTTGATTTGCCAACGAAATATTCTATGCTCCTGGAAGAAATTCACAAACTGTGCTAGTACGGAACACGCCACACTGCCTGCAAAAATTGTTCACCGGCGTGGAAAATCATCACATCGATCAATAATCCATCATCATTCTTCCAACCCTTGTTATCTGAAACAATATACGTGAATGAGAGAACTTTATGGAACCTTACTGACTGTATACGAAGGACTCACAGAAGACATCTTCTCACATCGTTAACGACGTTTAACTATGAACAGTGAGAATCATCGCTTTGAGCTGATTACCACTTTTCATCGTGATTCCCAATTGGTAGGATTTTCTACGTAAATAAAAATGACCGTGTGTACAATATCATACCACGTAACATTCGTTTTGGACTTACTCTTTACTAACTGCCTACTCTCCCTCTTTGTGAGTAGTATGCTTTATGAAGGTCGCTTTGGCCGCCATCTTGAATGTGGACATTTCTGCTTATGCTCGACCACTGACGGTCGAAAACTCTCTCGGGACGTACCATTTCGAACGTATGTGACATTTCATATTGATCTCACATGTCTGCTCTTGTGCATTTGTTGATATTCATGTATTTTCTATTATAGAAACACTACCGAGCTGTTTGCAGTCGTCATCAGTTTGAATTGACCTCGGGGTGTTAAGTTCTAGTGGTACCCAGCTGACTTCTGAATTGAAACGCAGAGCAGATTCTATATACCACTTTAAAGTTCACTGTTTTCCATGCGGCATATCTGTGTTGTCAAAAATCACTCCGTCGTCGCATTTTTGAAAACAAATGCCAACTAATTCTCTAACTTCCAACCCACACAGAAGCCTTCAAATACATTGTTTTTGATTTGCAGAATGGAATGCACTCACATATGCAGCAGATCAGTAAGCTACCATGTAACGAATTACAAGTCGTCCTGCAAAACTAGGACCACGTTTGTCATTAAGCATTCATTCGGCTTCAGGCACTGCATTGATCTGCGAAACTGATTTTGGTTCCGGTTGGCACACACGTTCCTCAATATGCCTCTGAAAAATTAGGCCGAGAGTTTCCATATGTCTACAGATTGACTAGTGATATGCAAAGTAAACTACTCGTAGATTCCCTTAGCATGTGGCATAGTTAATATTGCCTATAGGATACATGGAAGATTTACAGACCAGAGGAAGCTGAGAAAGCTTAGGTACATCAGAACTTGCGTTGAATAGTTTCGAAAGAAACTAACAAAATCGGTGGATTATGTCCATTTTAAACGATCAGGAAAGAAACTTGATGACAACAAATGTCATAAGGTAGTGAGCGGAACAGAACCCCAAAAAGTGCCTATCAATAACACAACAGGTGCCCTACGAATTACAGCAAACAGTAGCTGGCTAACATTAACAATGAGAGATCGAGCATATCTTCATCGTATTTTAGTGATTCTGACGATCATCTTATCTCAATACACTGAATGGTGTTCCTGAAATGTGAATGACGCCTGCGGTTAAATTCAGCTACCGATGACGTAGTTAAAACAGACTCTAGAAGTTTGCGCCAGATTGTGCAAAACCGGGAGCTAAAATCGTGCCTTATGCTAATCGGACGGTTCATTCACTGAAGCGGTTTAGCTGATTACCTCGGATGTAACTGCTTTTAGCTAGTTACGCTGGTATTCCTTAAAGACTTCTTGGGTTAATGGAGGATCCGTTATACCGAAATTAGGTATCTTCGTTTATGGTTGTAGTGTTTTATGAATTGCTCTAGTTAGGCTAATCTATGTCAATAGGATATGAAACGTAGCAACGTAACCAGCTTTGTAGCTCTAGGTTCTAACTTTTCAAGATCAGCAATATCCTTCACGAAATAAGGACAAAAGAATTTAGATACGTAGTTCAAAATGGGGTGTGTTGTCGAAGCGAACATACTTGTGCAACGGTCCGAGCGGAGATGAACGAACAACGACGAACAACAACAACCCATGTGACAGGTTAGCTGTCTCGGCTGTTGACGAACCCGTAGTAAACAGGCTAAAGTAACTTGAAACATTTGTGAGTCGCGCTGGCGGGTTGTGGTACGAAGTTTTGTCTCAAGTGTTACCAAAATCCTGAATGATGTAGATGTGTTAATTAATATCTGGTTATGTTAAACGGCAACCGGTTGTCCTTGACCTAGTGGTATAGTATGTTTAAATCACTGTTGCTTCTCACTTCCAGAAACATTGTCTACTAGAAGATGAATATAGACATCAAGAGAATACAGGAGTGCCAGGAAATAGACAAACCAGTATTCAGTATCTAGAGAAGCTGATGGGTTAGCTCACTGCTACGTGGAGTGTCCCCAAACAGCGGACTGGTGAATGGCGTTCCACGTAAGAGCTACCTGCGAAATAAGACGAGGAATAATCAATCGCGGACAATGATGAATTGTACTACCGGGACGAGACGGATTCACGGCTGATAGCCGGGTCTACTATAAAAGGCCACGTAAGCTGTTTAACAATTCTGTGACATGACGTAGGTTAACTCACCACGAAAGAATTTCTGATGCTCCAATAGAAGCAAATAATCTCCCCGACAGCGTACCATCTGTTCGGCGACATGTTTTCTGAAAAAATTCTAAGAAAAATGTGCAAATCATCTTATCAATCATCGACTTCAATGAGCAAGTTAGCTGTGCTTCGAATGGCATGACTCCATGTTGATCACTGGCCACCAACAGCAGTAGACGAGCATCGCAACAGCCCTATCGGTTTTGAAATATCTGGCTGGACAAATCTACTACAATGGATCCGCTCTCGTCAAAGAATACCCATTCTGTAGCGCTGTTTCTGTCCCAACCTCCTGCAGGGTGAAATGATCATTCTGGATGGATGGACTCCATCCAAAGACTGTGTGAACCGAACCATCCCCGGTTACCGGCCTGCAACGGACTGTGAATTCCGTCCTTCTTCCCGCTGCCTTGTGGGATAGATTTCCTTTGTACCAAAGACTTCAGTTTTTCTATCTAAAACCAACCCTATTCTTTGACTTGCCTTCATAATTATAAACTCAATTGCGCAATATTCATGAATTTTGTCATGTTTTCCTATCACAACTCTTTGGCCGAGGTGCGGTGATCGGCTTTGTTCTCATGTCATATTTTACCACACCCAACAAATTGGTCAAATTCCCTCCTTTTTGCTGAATAACTGTTTATTTGTTGACCACCTAATCCCGTTTTCAGACATATACCAGAGATGTGCCTCAATTGCTGCTCATGACAGTAGCATTAATCAAGATTACAGTGTATCAAACACCAATTTTTTTGCCTAAAGTACATAAACCTCTACTCGCCCCTAGAACACTATTTCAGACTTCCGCCTCTAATGTTTGCACAATTATGCAAATAGGCCAACGGCAGCCCATGCACTTACTTTGGAAACCCTAACCATCGATATCTGTTGTCTTGCTGAGAGACGGCTTCATGAGTTTGGCTCAGTGCTGAATCCTCAGTCTCTGTCAGTGGCCTCATCATGTGAGTACAATATGTGCTTGTCTGGAGACCCCGTGGCTCATGCCATTGGCCAAGTCGGTTTTGGAGTTGCCCTAAAAGTATGTGCGCAGATGGTGCTGTTTGACTGGATGCCCGTCAACAGCTACCTTTACACTATCCCAATCGAACTTGTAGCTAGAGCATCGAGTGGCCCACATCACAATCGTTGTCTGTTAACTGTTGTGGCATATACCCCCAACAGACTGTATTCCAGACGCCGTCAGAGGTGACTCTGATAATCAGCACACTAACCTTGTACACAACGCGAGGAGCACGGACACGGTAGTACTGACTGGAAATATGAATGCCGAAGTAGGTAGGCTGGACGCTGATCAACATGACGTAGACGACCCTCACTCTAGATGACACTCGTCGAACAGACAATGATGAACGTTTGCTGCAGCTTTTGTGTTGATAAAGATCTGTTTCTGGATAGTTATAATTTTCGGCATCACTGACTTCAGAGCCTCACCTGGCAACCTCCATCCCCGAATACATCCTGAACACAGGCTAACCAAATGGCCGTTAGCTATCAGGGACATGGGTGCTTTCAAGACTGCAAGTCACTCTGGAGCATCTACGTAGATTCTGATCATGTATTATGTGTAAAGTTCACTTTGTGCTTTGGTGAAAAGCCACTTTGACGTCAACCACAAATGTATGTAATAAAATTAGCGGAGTCATAAGCATATATTTTAGTGTCCGCTCTCTGAAACAAAGATCACTTGTGATCAAGCTCATGAAAGTTCAGATGGCGCCGGCTCAGACGTACTTCCTACTCCTACTGTAGATAAGTTTAGTTTCAGTTAAAAGGTTGGTGACTATCCTACAGTAATTCTAAGCCGGTGTTGTTCTAAATGATTTAGTTTTGGCTAATATCTTACCCATTCTTCGAGACTGCTTACCTATTTCGTTCACAGATCACGGAGGGATAAGCCTGATTCCTGTTGCATCGAGGATATTGGCAGCCACCATAGTACACAGAATAGGCAAAACGCGCAAGGAACGGATCTCTGAGGAACACGCCCGGTTTATCCCAGGGTGTGACTACCCTGGTCATATCTAAATACACAACCAGATGCCAGAATTCCCCTGTTCATATGAAAGGTCAACAATCGTTATATTTTTGGGCAGAGCTACATTCCAGGACTGTTTATAGGGAAATATTATGCTCGAGAATTATGTAAACATTATGACAGCAGTCTACTGTCAGACCTCGAGCAGGATTAGAGCGTGTGGCAGGATGACGCCGACCTTCAGCATCTCAAATTAAGTGCGCCGAAGTTGTCCAGTCTCTTCTGTCCTATTCAGCTCTACAATGGACGAGGTCGTAGAATGCAATATGATAGACTGTACATATTATGGTATAAGATTGCTTCCATGCAGTCGGCTTCAAGAAATAGAATATGCAGACGACATTGCCCTAAACTATGGGAGTTCAAGGGAGTGCCTTGAACAGCTTAGACAAATTATAAGCCTTAGTTCATCAGTTTGATACAGCTTTTGCACTTACTAAATGCAGGGTAATGCTGCGAGACTGGCAGGGATTCGCGTTTACTTTCACCGTTGGTGGTGATCATCCGAAAGTAATCAAGATGTCCATGTATCTTGAGAGCTGTATCAGCCCTGGTGGGATGTCTGATGAGACCACAAGTTGCAGAGTAATGGCCGAGATGGTGTTTGCCAAATTACGCCTTCCGTAGCAGAGGCATGATCCCAATCTTTCTATGGAAAGCCAGGTGTAGTATTTTGCTGTAAGGACAATCCTATTGTACAGCCCCGAAACCGGGTTGCGGAGGAAGATGTTCATAAAGTGTCCTTTTTGACCGTGTGTCTTCGAAGCATTAGCGGTAGGAAGACCACATCAGCAATGACAAGATTCGCTGACGTTTTTCCGCAGAAGATCGACTCTGTCGATTCTTGAGCACATTGATCTCGTCTCAGACTTTCTTGCCTTGACCATATTTGAAACAGTTGGTTCCCTTCAGAAGCTTGAACAACACCTTTAAAACACGAAAACTGGTAGATGCAAGCATTTTGTATTGACTCATCAGTACCAAATTTACAATAACACGAAACGGATTTTTTATATCGAGCAGTTAGGGGTGGGTTGGGTGGATTAGTCGATTGATGGTTTAGAAAAGGTCACTAAGTCCAGGGCAGGGTCAAGCTCACGAACAACTGATTCTGAACATATAGGGCCAGCTTCAGTCGACTGAATGTGACAGCTTCAACAAAACACAAAAATCTTGTACTGGGACGACGTAATATGATTCTGAATGCACAAGCCGGATCGGTGACGTGACGAGTGGTCAGGATGTGTCTTGCGATTGCGGACACTGGTTGTCTGCTTGTTTCAACAACATTATCGTCCCTCGGTAATACTGAATTCTTCACCCATTTAGGCAAATGTTTCTTCACTCTGGAAATCGAACACCTCTCGGTTCTGCTTATGTAACATTCTTTGCAGTTACATGTAAATTGGTAGATACAGTGTGAGGTGGCACCGACAGGCTGATCTCCTTTGATTGAAGACACAGGCAGCTTTTGGGTTCGAGCTAGTACACAAAGTTCGGCCGCGTTGAATGTTCGTTTAATCGAATTAATCAATCTTTGAGTTGTTTGATGCATACTATAATCGCCTTTAAAAGGCAATTCTATATAAACCATCTGCTTTCTTACAGTGACCACCGGTTCGGGTGGCGGTTTCGGCCAACTGTGCCTTCCTATGAACGTTTTTGGGTAACCATTTGATTGTAGTACAGTCGTGATCAACTTTAATTCCTCTTCAAGACTGTCTTGTGTACAGATTCGTCGTGCGCGCGTGAATAGCATATTCACAAGTGCGCGTTTTTGATGAACCGGTGTGAAACTACTAAAGTTTAGGTATTGACCGAATCACGTGGATTTCTTATAACCATATTCGAAAAATATCCGCTTACCAGCTACCACAGCCTGTCTTATTTGTGAATATCAGGTAAGGCTGAAAGCGTCAGCCTGGTGGCCAGTGCACGACTTGGGTTTGGAGTAGGAAGCTTGCTTCAGGATGACACTCCCGACTTCCTGGCCGGGGTCTGGAAGATAGCGAACAAATCCGGTTGAGGACACTGCTTGACATAGTAAAGAATAGAAGTCAGTTGTGTGACTGTTGCGAGTCTGTGTGCATCACCGTAATTCTTTTTATTCCTCATCCTTCCATATTCTTTTCCTTCTTCAACGTAAGCGTTATCTTATTATTCTTCTATGTTGGCACGTTCACCAACCCCATGTGATCGTCGCGTGCTTAATACACTTTTTGAACAAGAATTTAGTGAAGAGCCGAAGTCCTGTTATGGAACGCCGTGTCACATTGTTCACCGCACAATACCAGTCTAAAAATAACCCGTTCACTTCAAAACTAACGTGCCAAACGTGCAGGCAGCTGGCATGTCGCTTGACTGGTAAAGTTTCTGTATCACAGTTACGAAATGTAACCTACAGCGTTATGTGTATTACCCGACTAGAGGCTTTAACGAAATGCAAGATGACCACACAAACTGGTTCACCTTCACCAGCTACTTCTGTCCCATCTTTCCAAACTACACGTAAACTGACAAACCACAGGAAACCAATTTCAGAATCCGCGTTGCCAGTCAGATAGCAGTGTGGATCGAATAAGATGTTGATCGAACAAATTATTAGTCTATCCGTTTATGAACCTTAAGGCAAAACAACACTAATGCTGTATGCCATTACTTAGCGGACTCGTGGTAATCACCGCATTTAAAGATGGATTACATTGTAAGGCCTTTTAGACTTTGAGAAGTTTGCCGCGCCGAAGAGATCGATTAAGCAGTTCACAGGGTGGTCTTGGCATATCTCTACCGTGCTTTTCCTATGCCAGGTAAATGATGAGATCAGGACCTGAGGACATATTTTCACAAAGCTTTGTTAATTTTCAAACGCAATGTGTATTGCGAGCGTAACTGACCTCAGGATATCATTGATGTTGTTACCAGGAGAATGTTCTGAACATGTTCTCAACCTGATAGCGAAAACGATCAGACACAAACTGAGAAGAACGTTGGCGGCTTCTATACTTAATTTGATCATTCTACCCATATAGTGTAAGTGACAGGTTGCTCTACAGCGTTGGGTTAGGGAAGCTGCGATACTGCAGTTTTCGACTAACACGTCGTCATCATCATCATAACAACCATGAGCCCGACCAAAAGGTACTGTGGCTCGGGCCGCCGCTCACCTCAACATCGACGTGGAATATTCTAGGAGAAAACGTCACTAAGAAGGTTGGAAATGACTAAAGGAAGACTAAGCGGATGAACTAGAAATGGTATAGATACAGGTACGCCATGGACTTCGACACACCGCCATCTCGAATAGCGTCTCTAACCAGCGGTTTGAGTGATCACGAGGACCCCATCCAGGCAGGCGACACCTACCCACTTTGCTCAATGGAGCAGTCAGAGTCTTCATATTTGGTGACCACGTTGTTGCTTGACCACCACGCGGTTTTACCCAATTGTTGGTGGTCTCAGTATATAATGCCCGGTAGGGTAAACGATCAGATGACATACGGAGTACGTGACCCAGCCAACGCAAGCTGTGTACCGTGGTTAGTTGACCAATAGATCGCGCATCCCGAGTGGTCCGGAATACGCGCCGGCGAACTTCCACATTGCTCACGCGATCAGTCCATTTAATGTGGGGCAATTGGCGGAAACAACGATGGTCAAACAGGGCAAGCTTATTGATATCTTCCTTGTGAACAGGCCACGTTTCCAAACCATAAAGCAAAATGGAACGCACAAAGGAACTATATACCCTTCCGTTCAGCGACAACCGGATGTCTTTCCGACGCCACAAATGACGCAGTTTAGTGAAAGCAACTTGTACCTTTGCTTTCCTCGCTGATATCTCATCAGCAATATTACAGTCTGACGAGATAGTGCTACCCAAATATGTGAAACTGTCCACAGTCTCAAGCGGATTAACTGTAATGAAGAAAGTAGCAGTGGAAATGCCCCAGTCTTGAAGCAACACTTTACACTTTGAATGTGCGAAGCGCATTCCATACAAATCAGCTCGGTCGCTCAACCTGTCCAGCATGGTCTGCATGTTTTCGACAGAGGGGCTAAGTGAGACAATGTCGTCCGAGTCCATCTGGTTGCACCAAAAGACACGACAGTCCTTAACAGAGTGGAGCCACCTGCAACTAGTTGCTGTATGATCCAACTGCGTCCTTGGTTGGGAAGCACACGGAGGTCTCCAAGTAACACAGTGCTTTATCCTGTGTTGGAATGCGGTGTTCGAAATACACAGGCGCGCATCCCACGGTCTGTATATTTCTTTTTTTGGAGTGACACAACTTCTTTATCACGCCTGGCAGTTTCATCCCCATGCACTGCTGTCGTTTCTCAGTTACGGACTGTGCATTACGAATTGCCTGTTTTTTTCTTCTATTTTCTCTTAATGAGACACATTTGCACCTGCTCTCTCTGCTACCTATGAATGTTTTGTGAAATATTGAGTTGGTTTCATGCGACCTGGTAGTCTAGTTTGCCTTATCAGAACACACCAATCGCCCGCAGCAAACTACCGGTGATATCTGACTGAGAGATACACTGAAGCGTCAGGCCAACATGTCTCGCAAAGTTCACACTTCAGAGATATCCAGTTAGCGTTGTAAGACTTTTTTAAGACGCTTAGAGTTAAGGGGCCATCTGAATGTTATTTATCCACTGAAAAATGATTCCACAACCACTACCACCGGATAAACCCCCGATGTCTTCAATTAAGAAAGAATTTATAACTGCGCTGTTCACTTCAAAAGCATCTGATGAAAGTTTGGCATGAATCTTGCCAGTGTTAAAAACACTGTCACGATATTTAAAATGACAAATAAGTAGGATGTCCGAAGCTGCTGGACAGGTAAGTTTCCGTATAGGTTCACTAGGTAGGCGGTCAATAATCAAGGAAGTTGAAGGGATACGTAAGTCACATTTATCATACAAATGGATGATTCGGTAAAACGTGCAATATGTCCTGTGATTTTAGACGAGCTCAGAAGAGCCAGTTCTTTTGGAATAGACGTCTTGAGCTGATTGCCACTATGCAGGACAACATCGTCCTCTCTCGTACCTTGGCGATATCAACCAGGTTTCCATTTTTCAAACTATGAGGGAACGTACTGAATCAGATATACTTCACAACGCCTGTATTTTGTTAAGAATAGATTTTAGTGTTAGTAAACGACCACATAAAACAGGTTCTTGTGAATCCATCTCTAAATGTTTGGGTCTCTACATACTTTTCTTTCTGTCGTTTCGGTGTTTGTGCTTTTTGTTAAAACCACAACTGCCTCTCGCGCATCGTTTGTAGTGTTGGAATGATTATTAAAAGGTCATTTAAACCTTCAAAATTGTGTTAGTTGTAAAACAATCTTAAGTAGTGTATATCTCGCAAAGATCTGAATGGTTTTTTAGTTTGGTCTATGTGGAACCCGATCCCTCCGGACGTCGGTGGTGAGTGGTAGGCCAAACGAATTTGTCGGTCCTCCTCTGAAGGTTGCGGTCAACGTCAAGGAATTTAGTCCATTAATAAACAACAGTCAATCAGTGCTTATCTCTAAAGTGCAGGTCAGAGTGGCCTTGTTATGTTCTACTAATGCAGCTGACGAATGGACTGACATTCGGGGAACCTATGACCTCACTAGATACACTTTCTTACTGTTGACATACAATAAGTTACCTATGCTTTTTCGGTGGTTTGACCCTTTTCTATCCTCAGTGGGGTTTAACTGTCGTGGATTACTCTGTACTGAATTATAATGAATATAATAGTACCAAAGTCTATTTACTGTGTTAACAAAACATTAATCTAGTAATTAAGCTCTCTTCGGTCTTGGTGCTGAACACGACATTCAGTGGCTTCGAGGACATGAAAGATATGAGAGATTTGAAAGATATTTTTGGCGTTTCTTGGTACTCATCGTCAGTTCAACACTACACGAGCGAATTCCTCTTTGTTAGGAATGTAACGCAATGACATGTGAAAGATATTCTTCTAGTTGATAATGTTATCCAGTTGAATCTGTCATATAATGCTCTTCGAACAAAAACTTTAGGCTTTTCCCAAGAAAATCACCAATAAGTTAACCAGTCTAACTTTCACTCGCACAAGAAGGATAAATGATAACAGAACCGATTTTCAATTATGCTATTACACAACGTAGTTAATTGTCAAGCCGACCTGATGCCTTTTAAAATTGAAACATCTGGTGGTAAACATTCAACCCACCACATATAATCCAGCCATTTTTATTTCCTTCTGTTTTAAACCTCGATTGTACCCTTTTATCTAACAGGACCTAAGGAGGCGCAGTCAGTCAGCAGCTTTAAGTGGCCTACGTCATCCATAGTACGTGTAATTTATTTGATGGCTAACGCTCGACTTGCGTCCAGAGAACCACTAATATCAATTAATGCAACAAATTGGAATAAATGAGATACTTTAGCAACGTAACACAAGTAAGCTTGCCGTATATTAATGGTAAATTCGTGTAAGGAAAATACCATCTTCATGACAGCACCAAGTCTTCCGGTTTTGCGTATTCCGATGATCACTTCGACAACTTAGAAAATAACCACGCCTGGCTACTCGCGAGTAGTATACTTCAGTTACTCAAATTCACCTTACCCTTTCATTAGCCAAAGCTGTTCTAGCAATAGCAAAAGTCGTTCAAGGTCGACTCTCTCGCTCACTGACTTTCTCATCCGCAATGGTCGTGTTAACACACCTGGAATGGATTCTCTTCCGGCCGGGGACTGTCACGGGCATAGGTCATTTCGTTTGGCCCGATATTGAAGCTTTCAGTTCCTGCCTAGATATACTATCTGCGACTTTCCACTATCCAATAGTGATCGACGTAGAGTGTTAGTTGATTTTGGGCAGTCGTAGTCATTTCTTAACAATCATTTTCACTGTTCGATCCAAGAATTCAAGCGTCTTTTAGTGGACAGCGTTGAGAAACTTTTGATAGGTTAATCTCATTAGTAGATGCGTCCTCAACATTTTGACTTTTTTGCCGGGGTTTTAGAAGCGTTGCTGTCGAATCATGCAGCCTTTTCGCTAGATCGGCAATTGCAGTTGTTCGTAGGATTCTCTTCCAGCTAAAAGTCGTAGTTAGAACCTTGAATGTTGTTGGAGGGGAAATTGGATAACATGGTGATTCCAATTACTTCCGAGGGTCGGTCATCAAGACCAATGGTACATCTTATTCTATCTGACTTAACGTGGACGCACTGGGTTTTCGAGTGGTTCAAGGTCAAACCGGCTGCAAACAAACTATCCTGCATATGTTCCAATCTGATTGCCAATGTTTCTGTCGAGGGACTTGTTAGTATGATATCATCCGCATATATCAAATAGTTCAGTGGGTCGCTTGGTATATTTGCTGCGAAGTCAAACTCAGAAGAAGATGAGACAGGTTCACATAAGGCCATTATAAATAATAGGGTGGACAAGAGGTCTCTTTGACGAACATCTCCCTTTGAAAAAAACACCCGTAGCTTTCAAAATGAGATTCCAAACACTTATAAACTGAACGCAGCTAACTGCTCAAAATGGTAGGTGAACCGTGGGCAGTGGCTGCTCTTATCAGAGAGCCCTGGGATGTATGGTCAAACCTATATCAAAGTGTCCAAGCATGCAATCGCGGTTGTTTTTTTTAAATGACGAAGCAAGCTATAAAGACTAATTGTCATCTCGAATGTTCCGTCTCGTTGTCAGAAGACAAACTGTTGTTGATCGACGCGTAAAGAAGAGACCCAACGAATAACTGAGATCTAATGAAAATAGGTTGTGACAACCGAACAAACAGAAATTAGGCGGAAGTCAGATGGTGCAAGTGGGATGCAGATCCTGGGTATAGGCGTCGCGCGAGCATGGTTCAGCTGCGCAGAAAGCTGTTCGGTAATCAACAGTAAATTAAAAATGCTGCCAGTTATTTTACTGGGTAAAGAGGTACGTCAGTGGGTGGGAGATGGTCGAGTCCAGACGCAGATCCTTCCTGTAAACGGATTGCCTGAGTGACTATGGCTTCGGAGGTTGATGCGACGAGGTTACAATCACATGGGGGACGCATTCCGTGAGGATGGTTGCCAGTAACCTCCGAAACATCAAGCACCGTATTCCAGTAATCGGTAAATCCTCGAAACTTTTGTTCATTATCAACAAAAGTGTATCTTCACAGACCGCCAAGTGTCGTTGCTGCTGTGTCCCTCCTTCTCTTGTAGTGGTCTAATCAGTCAAGTGATAAAAATAACCAAAATATGGTA
>LUCH01000609.1:166634-195807 GCA_013368495.1 Paragonimus heterotremus | reverse complement strand
CGCTATCTGTGCCGCTTTCATTTGCAATGTCTCAGACGCATCTTGGGTATTCGGTGGTCGGACATGATTCCAAACACTTGGGTACTGCGGCGAGCGGACATGAACGGGATGGAAGCCTTGCTGACGTTGAGTCGACTTCGTTGGCTAGGTCATGTCCGTCGGATGGGCGTTGACCGTATCCCGAAGCAGATGCTGTATGGACAACTGAGGTCAGGTAAACGAAGTTCTGGTGGTCCAAAGCTGAGATACCAGAATGCTGTGCAGGTAAGTCTTTCACGTTGTAAAACCGAGTTCAGATGTTGGAAGGACTTAGCGTTGAACCGGACTGTTTGGAGGAATACAACGAGTAGTTATTGTGCGGCCGAGAACGAAAGCGCGCGGTACGCAAAGGAACCATCGGTGATATGACTACATGGCGTTGCCATATGTGTGGCCGTGAATGCGATGGCCGTTTGGGGTCAGTAGGTCACCAGCGTACTCATAGTGCGCCGTCGGCGAAGAGACGACGAATACATTAGGCCCGTGTGGGTCACATCAGCATATCTATTCTATTTTTGTTAATGACTGTATCGACCAAGACCATGGTCGTTTTAATCTAACTCGCTCCTCCGTTCAGAAACTTGAGTGTCTGCGGTATCCTACTGATTAATGATTTGTTTGTTCTTTTCGTAGTCCGATCTTAATTTTATTTATCATCCTTATCCTCTCTGGAATGCGGTAACGTGTATTCGTGTACTGAAATGCTCCTTGGATTACAGTTTGCGTACCTTTCTTCTGAGTTCAGATCATGTCATTGCAGTCTCTCTCTGTTTATTTTCCGAGAGTTAAGGGTTTCCTTTTCCTGTTAGCCATTCAATTAGCTAACCAGTATTGGCTGGCTGGACAGAAAGGCCTCACTCACACACCTACCGTATACGTGGTTTGTGAGTGGAACCGCAAGTGGTGCAGCGCAAGCCACTTGGGGTGATGGTTCAAAGCTCAGGCATCCTTTGGCTTCGGTCACTGTGATATGCCAATCCGTTTCGAATGCCGCCAATCAAACAAGATGAGTGAGTCCTTCAGTGATACAGTTGGGAAAGCGCAACTTGTGAATGAGGCAACATAATGTTTCTCTTCACTTAGACACAATTTACAGTTCTTACACAACCCGTACAAAAATGGAGATGGACATATATCGGTCCGGACAATGAAGGCCTCCTTAAGGTAATCGGGGAGATTTAGGCAATTAGTAAATAACCTATATTATGGATTACAACAGAAACAGTTATAACGTTTGGGTGAGTTAATATCGTTCTGTCTATTAGGATGTAATATTTAAAAATTACCAGTCTCTGTGTCAACCAATAACGTTTTTGCGCATGTACATCTTTAGTTAGGCATCGCCTGAATGATATTTGTTGTTATCATTCACCCTATGAATAGACATTACAGCACACCACCGCAACACCTGAGTGGACACTATGACCTGAGCATCTGAAAAAGGTTGGGCAAGGAAGTGAGCGTAGTAATCAATTGGAATTTAATTAGAAATGAAATGTAGTAGTACCAATAAAACAAATCTATCTCTTATGAAGACGTGTATCGGTGAAAAAAAAACAATTTTCTTCGTGAATTATCCTTTCTGTGTGGAGGAAAACTGGTTACCTCAATGTTACAATAGTAGTAACTGCTTAATATGTCGTTGACGGTGTAAAAATTCAAACAGACAATAAATATATGGTGGATTCGTAGGAACGCTAGTGTGACAATTAAAACGCTCATACTTAAATTTATACCTGTAACCTCTCAAAAACAGTTATTGTATCAAAGATAGACCGAAAAAAGCCTGTAGGTTGAAGCGAAATCCTAAGAATACAATTTGCATAGACAGGAGAGGATGAAGACCGTTTCAAGCCGTTCAAATCACACAAAGGAAAAGAAGGCAAGGAAGAACAACAACCACAACACAAACAGAAGAAGCAAAAAAGAGATATGCCCACATCAAGTAGAATAGAAAAAGCATAAGAATAAACAGAAGGAGAAAAACGAAAAGGAGCATAATGGATACACCGGCAACTCACAATGATGTCACACAAAATTACAAGTATGCAGCGATTTGCACGCCATCAGTTAAGCATGAACGCTTAAACTGCTAATGATCAACTGTCACATAAAACTACGATGTTTGTTAACCCACTGTACACTGCCAACCTATCAGAGTGGAACCAACATGCTGTCGCGTGTAACTTAACGGATAGCACACGCTCACAGCGCGGACTTGACTCAGACTCCCTTTCCTGTTCAGCCGTTCGATGTAGTGTGACCATGCAAGTGGCCATTTGGCTCCGGTGGGCTGGTTTTTCACCTGTCCTGGTTTGTTCGGGAAAATAAATGGCCTTCAGAAGATTCAGCGCGATAGTGCATAGTAACATCAATGAGTTGGATATTAAAACAGGCTCATCACTACTTAACTGCATGCAACCGTATGTAGAGTGCTGGATAGTCCAGTTATGTGACAGATACTAGTATGCGGGGAGATAACAACTGCACCCTCCATAACCGAAAATTATCTACCAAGGTACAATGACCCTCGACAATACTACTGTTAACAATACTTGTTTCAAGCATGTAATCCAGCTGCTGATTCATAATGTAACGGGAAAAACAGTTATTCAGATAGCTGGAATGCTGCTTTTCCGTTTGGCTATATGGACTACAACCCGGTTAGCGACAACTTTGCTTGAAACTAGAGCTCAAGCAAGTGGTTGACTGGTCACAAATAGCCGATTCACACATGCACACACAAAAAGAATCTTGCTTTATAGTCTGAGTTGGATAGACCGCGTTAGCGTACGCAAAATAAATGTAACCACACAAGAGGTCGATATAGTAAAATACACTTGAAACTACACGACTGTGTCAGGTTTGGACACCAAACATGGCTGTTGTTGAAGACGCTGGTAGTGTATATGCTGACACGGACTAGCACATTAACACCAGAAAAATCATAATGTCAACTTGACGATCCGTTTGGATACTAACATCAAACAGCACTAACAGGTTTCTTGCATTAAAGTAACTGTAGTCGTCGTTCTGCACAAGTTCAACGGTATTCACGGTATGTTGATGCAGAAGATCAATAAAACACATCTTAACAACGACATCGTCAAACTGCTCACCACCAGTAGGCAAACAAGAATTTCAATAAAACGAGTCCATAACACGGTCCGCTAGAGTCAAACGGAAGCGGGAACAAAAATAACTACCCTCGATTCGTCTAACACAAGAAATCCAATCCCACACACACTCACACACCGGACCGCACCACATGACCGGCCAATTTTCTGCTTACGGGTGTCCAGTAGAAGAAATTATAGGCATACTTTTACACATAATTGCTATATGTGAATCGCAAAATATATTGTTTTCGGACAGTTCTTCCCTCATACATGTTTGCTCTCGATAACATCTTCTTGCTCGTTGGAGGTCAACAAATGATATGGAAGATCACACACGTAGGTATATTCCAAATGACTATGCTTTAGTAATTGAAAGTGAGTAATATTTACAATCATAACTTCACTCGACCGCATACGTGCGTATTGCTGTGATTGTCGAGATTCGTGGTCTGATTGCTCAAGTCGGCTTGATCGCTGAAAATAATTCAATGAATGTTTGGAATAAAACGCAGTATGGTACCAAGGAAATGGATCAATCATAATTTGATTCATATATATTTAGACGCTATTAACCAGTCGCATAGTTTGTTCCGGATGGATTGTGTTTGTACGATTGTACAATAGTTCGCGTGATGACATAGCATTTGACCCGAGGGATCGGACAGAACAAATATTACCTGCCAATAAATATGTTCAATACGATTTGAACTATGTGGAAGCAAGAGCTGAATCAGCGAAACAACGTGTGAAGTTCATCGGAAAGATACTGTTCCGTTCTGGCGTAATTCTGAAACAGCGTTCGTTACATGGACAGATGTGTCACTATGAAGAGTATTTGACACAATTTGTGTGCAATAAAATATTCCAGTTGATTGGGGTTAGGTCGAAGCTACGTAAACCTCGAGGTTGATTTTCGATCAAATGTGCACATCAGCGCACAATGCGCTTTCGGAACTCGACCTACCATGCATTATGTTGTGACGGTTCGATAGTCTGCAATCCACTTGCTCACAATTCAGTTGTGACAACGATGAATTATACATAACACATCCACTTCATTCTACCCGACTTGTAGACGTCCATCCCGACATATGAAGAAACTGGCATGTTGACTTGGAAAACTGGTGCAGATTTCATCTCTTGACGTCCATTTAGTGTAACACGTGAGGGGAAGGGAGTGTCCTGTTGGCGTTAACCGGACACCCTCAATTATTCATTGTTGCCTCCGACATATAGTGAAGGACTCGGAAGAATGCTGTTTTCTACACTCAACCCTATTAGCGTCGTCAGTGTTATACTGGAGTTGTATTGTCAGTTTGATCCTATTCATACCCCCACTTCTACCTTAGCTTAATCTGAGAAGACACCCACACCCCACTGTTCAAGTGAAGGACATTTTGATCGTCTACTTCAATCAACTATGCAATATCGTTCGATGACTTTGTCAACCACGTGATGTGCGACAGTTCCATTTTGTTATGATGTCCATCCTGTTACATTGCTCGAACATTCTATTTGTTCAGTATTGTTCAACTGTCTACTCATTGTCCTCTCTGATGTTCGCACTGACACTGAGCCCTAACAGACCAGAGTACATGTGATCAATTTTCTTCTGCCATGTACATGTTCTGAGCACGCATGGAAAGGAGTGATCCTTATGATTTGTCCATTGTTGATAGAGTCCTCTATTTTTCGACTACGAATTTCATGTCATATGGTTCACCATTTTTCTCCAACTCGTCCTTGTCTCATTTATACACACATGTATGCATATAAATATATAATTATATGTGAGTATTGTTGTGTGTAATTTACTTGGATCGCAACCTCGTTTATCGGTGGAATGTTAACGTTGATTTATTGTTCAATATTGGAGTTGTGTGAATATTTACAATGGTTATCCTATAATTGTTGATTTCGGCTATGACATGTTTCGTCTGTTAGCTTCTCACTAGTTGTTACATGTTCGTTTGTTTCTACGTACGCTCTCGCTCATATGGAGCTGTCTCTTTTCTTGGAGTACGGTCGGTTGGATATCTCGGTCCTGCAATTCGTTCGTCAGTATCACTAGTGTTCCAAACTCATTTTTTTGAGTGACATATTAAAACTGTTCATTTTTTCAGTCTGTCTGTCCAAACTCCGGGTCAGTCGTGTTGTCCTTTATTGACTACCGCTTTAACCACAAACGATCGATGTGAATTTTATGCTGTAGAGTTTCGGTTTTTTCCATTTTTTTCGGTGTTTTTTTTATTACAGCGCAAACTTGATGACTGGTAATCACAAAGGCATTGTTGCACTCTCTTCTCTAGCTCTGATAATTTGTGCTGCGTTTTCATGTTCAACGCAAAAACTGGTTGTGTTGCCTGAAATATATCTTGGCAACTAATTTAAGATTTGTATGCATCAAGCGCACATATTGGCATGCGCTTTGGGGGCTATTGATTGTCCGCTCAAGAGGATAGTGGATACTGTGACGTTTTAGCTTTGTTGCCGATTGAAAACTTGGACCCTCCCCCCATTATTTTCAGTCGATTTTGAAGTACCTGTCAGCTGTTATGCTTCACGCGTTTTATGCGTGTTATTCAACAGATGCTAATGAATGCTTTTATTGTGTGTGATGGTTTTAGTTGGTTTGATAATTTTCTCTGATCACTCTGTGAGTCTTCTTACATAGTATTACGAACACCTAGAAGTCGCCTCCTATAATGGCAACAGGTAGTGTCTTGCTCGCCACAGCTATGCTCAACTTCGAAGTTTTGATTACCCTTCTCCTCATGGACGGAATTAAGACGTACCATAACCCCTATCTTGAATATGGAGATCACATTCTTGAATATAAACATGATCTTTTAGAAAACAAAAATAGACTAACAAAAATAATGCTATTACCTGCCTTGAAACCGTTTGTTCAACACTGTCCTTCCTTCCATAGTAACATGTCAGTTTGCATTTCTGCCTCAAAAGTGTTTGCTTTATTGAACAATCTTCGTTCGAGCGGACAGATATTCATTCTTGTGTCTCGAAAAGTCTCGTGGAAAGCAACTAAAGTTATACAACCCGAAAGAGTAAAGAAAACGGGTTCAATTTCGAAACCTTCGAGGTTTGGATTAGATCGTTTATATTCCGTATACATCCATATGTTACTGGATAATTACTAGAAGATTTAGCAAATGACAAATAGTCTGAGTGAGATTCATTCTTCTGCCGAGATACCTGTGGTCTACATCAAGATACTGAATCATAATTTTAACGTGACAGGGGATAGCGACTTCCCAATTACCACTGTGTACGCTTTTGCTGTTTTTGCATGCTCTGCCATGGGTGTTTCAGCTATTTTTAACGAGCCTGTTTGGTCTAAGTTCAGTGAAGCAGAAAAATTTGGCAATTTTCTTGTAATTTTTTTCTAAAAACCGCGCGGATATGTCATATCAATTACTAATCGGATTATTCGATCGATGTTACACAGCAAAAGTTTCTGACTGGTGCATCGCATTACTTCCTAACAAAGAAATTGTTGGACTGCTCTAGTCTCGTGTTCGTTTGTCTCATTAAGGAAAGATTTTAACATGATTGGAAGCTCGAGTAAACAACACCTACCGTGATCAATATGGTTATCGTTGCGCCGGCCTCATGCTTGAAGCTCTTTGGTGTCCACTTCATTGCGTTCTGTCACTGGCTAACGAAAAATCTACATTTATTTACGTGTATATATGACGGTACACATACCAACACTACGAGTCAGATCACAATCCAAATTCCCAACGAGTCCGACATCCAGTCCTCCGACATCAATCTTTCACCGATACTGGTCATCTGATCCATTTAAACGATAAATCTCATCACTGCTCATCACATGCTTTCTTGTATTCTCTTAAGTAAAATAACCTCCCCGTTCCTGTTCATATTGTCTACAACCCTCAAGCCAATTTGTAATCGAACAGTTTTTTGCTAGTTTACAAATGCTGTGGTGCTATGCACAAATGTTCTAGTTTATTTTCTTCACTCGCCTTGATGGACAGTTCCTTCAAACTGCCAAGTTGGTCACAGTTGCCCCAGTCTGTCTTTTAATACATCCAGACATAACCGTGTTGTTACCACCGTTGAGTCATTTCTAAATCAATATGGGGAGATTCTAACGAACAACCCTCCCTTCGATTAACTAGGTAAATTTCAACTTTACTTAAACCTGTATGAGATTGAGGAGTTCCATTGAGCAAACAAGCTGAGTTGCCACTTGACCTTGACGACACTAAAGTCAAATCCAGAAAGTGGAATTTTTAGTTCCACCGTTTATAGGATTTCTCATTCCCCCATAACTTCTTCAATAGATCTGTTAATTCAGATATGCTCCAACTGATTATACCGTCCATCAGATATACATCTAGAATTCCAGTCGAAAGATATTATGCTGTTGGCAGATCCTCAGAACATCCATTAGTTTGTGATGCAACTTCCCATAGATTGACTGATTGACTCTATTGTATCTCTTTACTGCGTTGAGTACAAAGAGAATTTACGTCTAAACTTCTATCTGCCGTCACTCGTCTTCTCAATTTTAATTTAACTAAATGTATTTTACGTCAAAAAAACATATCTCAGTACTAGGATTCATTTGTTAGCGTAATTATTTGGCTAGCTTGACTTCTGTACAAAAGAAGTCTCGTTAGTTACTGCTTCACTACGAAAAAAGGAATCTTCTCAGTTTCAACTCATACCGCATGTACCGGTTCAGCAAATTGTAAAAGCTTGTTATCCTTACCACTGTTTAATCAGAATCTCTTCCGATTAATAATCCTCCACTTGTTGCAGAGTACGCAAAAGACTAAAATCTCTTGGGGTACATGAAGTTGACATTAACGCTTTTTACTATCCATAATCTACGACTTTCCAAATTTTCTGATACTCCTAGCATTTACTTTACAAATTCACGTTCCGTACACAGGTCTCAGAAATACAAGAGACAGAGCTCAAGATGGTACAATCATACATCCAGATCATTCAGCAATAGCAAGAACATTGCTCATGATTATTCGAACGCTTTCTAGAGTTAAGTGTGGATCTATTGGAGACGAACTAATAATCAACTTGAGGTAAATAGAACATTACAAATAAATTTCAGTTTTTATTTAACTGAGCACAATCTTGTGGCCAAAAGTAGTACGAATCGGCCAGTCCAATAAGAAACTATCGTTTTCAACGACTTCTATCCTTTAGAACAACGAAAGTTTTAGTTTTACTTTATTCGCACTCTCGAAACAAAAAAGGTTTCCGTCAACTGAAAAAAACATCTCTGGTATACTTTTGCTGTTTTCTACCGCTCTTGTAAATAATTAACTACCGTTTAGTATTCGACATGACATACCATCAGAGCTACACTGAATCAAAATCAAATGAGAATATTGTTGAACTGGATTTGACACTTGACTTTAGGCCATACACTCGAAATCACGCGACAGGATCATACAAGTGTTGCAAAAATGGTCAATATACTTCAACACTTCGATGGAATTAGCAGAATGCAACAGTCTGTAGGTTTAGTCTGCAAGGGATGAGCACCGTCTAACCTCACACTCCAAATAAACAGTGTAATGGGTCGTGTAAACCTCCTAATGGTATCATTCGATTTAGATGCCATTAAACGAATAAGACAAATCCCTTACGAAACGATGTTTTTAGGTCGCGTTAGATGCTAAAGCTAGGTCGATAAAATAAGTGTACTTTTAAAAGTGCATCAAGCTGTCATTCAATCTAGAACAAGAAACCGGAATGTCAGTTATGCAGATTTTATTCGCTGATTCAAGATATCAAAGCCATTCTAACGAAATTTGTTTCTCGCAGTGATTATGTTACTTAAAACAATAAGTTCCGTGCATCCAGTTCACCACGATGACAAGAGGATATACATCGCGAGATGCGACCATTCCATTTATTTTCACCAGTCAATTACATAAACATCCAGTTTTGCTGGTTTGACGCATGATAACCAAACAATGAAACAAACGAACGTCACATGAGTAAATGGTTTCAGTGCCAGAGCAATGAGATTGATTGTGTCAGCACTTTCTGCCAACAGAGACCTTAGGCCTCGTGTTAGCTTAACAACGTTTTGGAAGACATCAACGACTTGAAGTTACGATCGCATAACAGGATCTTAAACGAAGTGGTGGGGTCAACCACATGACTTGCTGCGATCTTGTTTCATAATAGAAGATGCGAGATTTCTGTTCGGTTGTTGGTATGCCAGCCATGTAAACCAAACTGATTGCACCCACATGACGTTCATTTGTTATTTCGTCTTGTCACCATACCCTATATCTGCATAACTGAATGTTTCGTGCAACTGATTAACGGGAATGAACGAAGTGTTCAACCTTGCAATGCACATCCTCTTATTGTTCTGATGAACCTGATTATATAATAATTTTTACAGTTTTACCTTGAATAAACTGTCTGGTTTCTAGCTCTGTCATTAGTGGCAGTAACACAACGATTATTCTGATCTTCTGCCACCTAAAAATAACGGCTTGCGTGACTTCGTCAGTTAAATGTCAACATTTGACTTTGACCGCGCCACTTTACAGGCTTTAATTATTCAGAAGAAAAAAACATCTAAAAAACTGCTAGGAACCTTCTGAATAAATGATCTTGAAAAGTAAAGTTCAAACCCCACGTCCAAGAGACAGGTTCTCAAGCATTTATGAAACATTACAATCAAGGAACAGACAAAAATGTAGCCATTGAACCACCAGCATGTAATACAGTAATACAGTAAAGCAGCACGCATCACCTCTGTCAGCGACCATCAAAATAGACATAAGACGATAACACATTAGAACTCGAGAAGTGAAGATGTCAGCACAGCATAACAGGCGCGGCTATAAATTCGAATACTTGGAAATATGATGGAAACATTTTGGAAAGAGTGGAATGCACCGGGCTCTCCATGGACTACTAGCAGATCATCTGTCATCTAGGCTCAATCAATCGTGATCACGATTTATCAAGATACTATAAACATTACTCATACATGCTTACTAGAATCTGCATGTTCAGTCAATGTGAGGATTATTCATCGCAGCTCTCATATTTGTGATTTAGTGGAGAAATTTCGTCAACAGCAAAATAAGAGGGATGTTTGTGTAGAACGTTTTGTTTCGATGTGTTCATGTGAAAATAGCTTATCCGAATCGCACCACCTATAATTCTTGACTAGGTTAAAGGATCGAACTTTAAAACCACAAAAATTTAGCCAGCAGTTGAAAACAAAGTTCACATATGGATTTTATTCTGTCAGGCCGCTCAAACCTAAACGAGAGGGCTTATCGTACTTGAGCTTCAATCCATTGGTAATTGTCTAGGCTTGCTAAATGCCTGTTCAGATGATAGCTAAGATTAATAGCTTACTACACAATACGCGTTTTTGGAACACTACGGATAGCACGTTTACCAACTCAATGATTATAATATTATAGGGTCACATTATTGGGCATACCAAACATTTCGCCGACCCACTGTCAGATAAATTATCTGACCGTTTCATCTGTATTAACAAGCACCGCATTATGGGACTGCAGTTATCCTGGTGGGTACAGGAAGTTTTGAATGTGGCACATCTAGACAAGCCCGATAACATAGTCCTTGTATACATTGTTTAGTTTATCTTTGTGGAGTTATGTTTGTATATTTCACCCGTTTCTCTGCCTCGTGTACATCATTTTTACTCAAGCTGGCTCTGTTAGCAGTTTCATAGTGCAACAAATATTATGGTGAGCAACAGCACATGATCGACGTCCTTGAAACCATTTGAAAATCATTGGTCACTGACGCGATGCTATCTCCTCTAGAGAGTAGGATAACAAGTTCGGGATTATCCAATGAATCTCTCCAAATAAAATATTATTAGGTGGAAATTCAAAAGTGGATCGGGATATTGGAAGTTGTTTTAAGGAAACAGCTCAGTTGGCGCTACTTGAGAGAGGTCAGTTGACAAAATACACATTAATACGGATGTTACAATAAGACACATGAAATGCTCATTTTATAGGAGTGGAAATTCGAAAAAACTCTTCATCAATTAATCGCTTATATAACTAACTTTTTCAGTTACGGACCATAAGCAAGGCGTACAAATTATCATATAGCAACATAAATCATAGGAAACAAAGGAGAATTTATTCTAAGCGTACATAATTTGACTTTTTAGATCATGAATTTAAAGTAATAATTGCCTACACAAACAGAAAATGACCTACCCATTTTCACAAATAACACATGTTGTGGTATTCTTCGCTCTGTGACGGGAATCTGATTGAGCACCAACGGATTCTTTGAACCGAAAACTAGCTCGTCGAAACATTTTTGCTCGAAAATTGAGACATATAAGCGAAACACACAAAAATAACATGTTAGAATTTATCCAGAGTGGACTTGATTCTTCTAACATGGTGGTTGTGCATCCATGGTGAGCAAGCGTTCGTTTTTCTAAGAAGGTCACAATTCTTGCGTATATTAAGTTAACCAAGTCTGCGGCGTTCAATAATAAGAGGTTTGAATATTGCATTTTCAAACTACACTAGTGTTTGATCTGGCGACATAAGCGGCACATGTAAGAATGTTGGAATTTGAGACGTGGCCATGTAGCCACGGCGAGCGTGCCTGGCATCAATCATCGGTCTGGTCTGCGACGTGAATGTTTGGTCTGTTTGTTGCGTTCTTCTGATTGGAGGACTGTTTAAGGCACGGCACGTGCACATATTGAAGTCTGCGACTAACGTGTGATGCACGGAACGGCGAATCAGGTTCCTATGTAAGTGATTGGCTGCTAAACT
This sequence comes from Paragonimus heterotremus, assembly GCA_013368495.1. Classification (NCBI taxonomy): domain Eukaryota; kingdom Metazoa; phylum Platyhelminthes; class Trematoda; order Plagiorchiida; family Troglotrematidae; genus Paragonimus; species Paragonimus heterotremus. The sequence continues at coordinate 183,821 of LUCH01000609.1, read as the reverse complement.
GATTGGTCGATAGAACAGAGGCGGATGTTTCAGTCAACCTTGAAGGAAGACCTGAGCACCCATAATGGACAGCGAAGTTTACGGTTGAGTTGTGATGACTGTTTTGGCAACGATACGGAGCAACATGAACGATATTCGCTACAAGCCTCCAAAATCGGTCACACAAATTAAACCGTCTCAAAATAGATGCCACTCGCGGGTAGGAAAAATAGTTTATTACCTTACAATGAGGTGTACACAAAGAAGGATGTGAAGTGGGTGAGTTTACACAGAGTAATCAGTAGTACTTCGCCGTATCATGCTAGTTAGGTACTGCAATTTGATTATATAACTCGACTGAGTCGCGATTACGACTGACTGCATATTTTTCAGGGCAAAACCACAATGCAATCGCTTCTTCTACATCGTCTCCAATGAAATAATTAACTAGCCAAAGCAGCTTTCGCAAACAAATCGGGTAGGTAATGATGTCACCAATTTGTCCTTCAACTTCGGCCTTCTTAGGGAAACAAAGGTCTTAATGTGTCTTTCGCGGTAATATGACTGACCCTTAGAGAGAGTTTTGTACACACAGAGTGGGTTTTTGGCAATCTGCCGCAACCGATTCAGTAAATGGGCAGCGTGTGTCTATTTGTTTGCCAATGCGTGTTTGTGGATTGCCTATGTTAACATTTAGTTATTCGCGTCATTTTAAGCATCATTAGTCCTTACGCTGTTCTAAGTTTTCATTCGGGGTAATTAGCTGTATTCACATTAGATCAATATTGATTTGCGTTACTATTACCTCGCCTAACTCGCTTAAATGTCAAATTTGGGACTTTATTTGGACAATCGAAATTTATATTGACTAGCCATACCTTTGTGCGCTCTCTTCACTGTTGCCGACGATACCTTCCTGTTACCGCCATTGACTCTTATACATGCCTACTCGTCATGGTCCGTGTTTCGCGACTGGCAAGAGAGAACGAAATATTTGTGCACAGTATACATCGCGTAATCTGTTCATGTGGTGTAGATATACTCGTTGGAACAACTCTTAAATATAAATTAGTCGTGATTCACCTACGTCTAGTAGATGCCAAAGTAAAAGGGTTCAATATGTTCGCTTCGTAAGCACTCAGGTAGCAATTAAACCTCGTTTGCATATGGAGAATGAACTGTTAATAAACTCTATTTGGGATACAGATCAATAATTCTATGTCCTTTTTGGTCTGTATCCTAATCCCGACAATTCGTAATCACTGTGGTTCAAAAACTTGAAACATTAAAACTCCTGTACTCCTTCATATTTTTGCGCTCCTACTTCATCAGGTCATCGTAGTAACACGCAAAACCTCAATATCAAGAATTGCTCTCAGCAATATATGCTGACAATCGGACGACTTATGCGCACACTATTGCGCGAATGATTTCCATCAATCATCCATTTGTAAAGAAATGCTCTAGCAGGATCAGATCACGATCAGTACTCATCATTAGTGAGTTTATCTTTACACGATCTAAAACAAATTACAACTGTGTCTTATAACCATGTGGTTTTGTGGATACACTTGTCACAATTATCAGTCAACTCTTTACGAAAGTAATTATCCTGTTTCCTGTTGATTTTCAATTCTCTGTTAGCACGGTTATCTCAGTCAATGCTGATAATGGCTGATGAGTCGTGTTTCTGATTATACTGTGCTCTGTGGTCGAGCCCACGAAGTCCGTTGATGGTAAGTTGCAGTGGCTTGAGAACCAGCACCTAGAGTAGGAATAACATTACCCGCGGTGCCTACTCTTTATATTTTTTCGATTTATCACTAAACTAATATATAGGACTAGCGTGTACTACTGAAATTTACTGATGTATTAAACTAGAGCTTTCTTTCAGCTCTGTTAATTTGCATACAGAAAACTACAATCGAGTGGACTAACTGTTAGATATACTAATAACAAAGAATTTGGCTTACTACTGTAGCACTTCCTCGCTGATGCGTTTGCCACATAATGACATTTCAGGAGCTTTTTTCAACTCAGGAATAAATCTACTCATTAGCGCAAGGTGATTCGAATGAAGATGCATTTCGGAAGAAGACTGATACTGTTGTCCATATTCCATAAGTGTTTAGTTCGATGATATTGTTAGCGTATAATCTTATGTGTAGTAATAATTTGCATAGAGTTAAAATGTTGCACAGGTTTGGCGCAGAGGACTGGGAAACAGTTTAAAAGCGCATTTCAGCGTGTCTTGTAACCGAACTGAATAATGGAGCCAAATATATATGTAACTCTGTCCCAAAACGAAACACGTCCACTGATTTAGTAACAAACGTTTCAGTAATCTTCAACGTTTGCGCACTTCACTCCAAAATTAATCATCTTCATGTCATTATTCATGAGTTCAAATTAACCCAATATTCTCAGTGTGCGTCTCCGGCTGGACTCGAATCATTAGGCTACCTCTTTACTACCAGAGCTACAAGGCCACACTGGTAGCCTAGAAAATTTGTATTTAGGCTCATTTGCCCATCTGTCCTGCCGTCTTATATGAAATCCACCAAGGAATATAGGGAGTCGATTTCCTCGCAAGATTTCCCTCCCAACTTGACAAATCTACGAAACCATATGAGGTTTCGTTGTAGTAAACCAACAGGCATCCTTCAAGCCCATTTTTCTAATCCTTACGAATAGAGATTATTGAAGGTAGAGGAGCAGCAGTTGATATTATGAAACTTCAAGAGACTAAAATGCTGAAGTTCTGGTGACGTGGTTGTGAGAGATTTCCTTTAGTTCCGTAGTTATCAAGTTCGAATGCAAAGACATTTATCGAATTTGAGCTCTGTTCCAATCAACGAATACACGCATAAGGAGATTAAAATGCATTCGCTCTGACAACACTTATTTGAACGATAGGGACAGTTTGATTGTACATACACCTTGTAACATGCGGTCGAAACCAGCAAGCGAGCACAGGTTGAACTTGAATTGTGTAACAGGGCGTGCGGTTGTGTTGTCGACACCGTTTTACTTTTCGGTTGTGTAAGTCGTGCGCCTGGCTTACTGGGTCTTTGACTCATGCTTGTTTCTTGTTGTTTACTTTTACAGGACTGTTGTTGGGACCCCTACTTTGGACGAACGCTGTCCCCCCGTGTCTCCACATTGCCGCAGATTTGGTCCGTAAGTGCGACGGACAGTCAGAGTGTGAACGGCTGGCTTGTATGCTACAGTATTCACTGCAAAGGAACAAACACAATATCCTCACTTAAAGTAGTTTCTACAATGCAAGCTAAACCACTACTGGTGATTATGTAGATAGTCGTGATTTATCGGTAGCCCCCACCGAGAAAATTAATTGAGTAAAATCAGTAATTGTTTTTGTGTTCAGTGTTTTTTTCAGGTTATCTAACGTTCACTCCACTTCCGCTAACGCAGGATGCAATTTTTTCTAATTTTTGTAAATATAACCTGCTAACCGATAAACGTGTCTGCTTCTTGAACATTTAAGTTTTCGCGATCCTAACAAAGGCTGATTTAAACAAACACATGTCTCGAGTTCAATGTAGTAAAGCTTGGAGATACTAGTAACCATGCCTTAAAGTTAGCAGGATCGTTAGTGAACATGTACTTCTTATTCAGCGTTCCGGTTTAGTTGGTTACAGATGACAGAATTCCGACATCCAAAGTGGCTAGAATTAATGTGACGATAGGTCGTAGTCTTGACATCCGAATCACATTGTAAACAATTGCCAGTACGACTGTATAATTTTTTGTATTATGATGAAGTGACAACCATACAAAATCTACCACCTTTACGTACGTAAAAACAGTTGTTTGCAACCATCAACCATCCAGGGTTTATCGATCGTAGAACTGGGTATTCGTTTTGTTCCAAGACTGGTTGTTTTCAACCCGTTCAATTTCGTGTTTTACATTTTGTATGTTGAAATGTATATAACACTTAACCTAGACAACAGAGAGAGCAGACACGACTGGTAACCTTTTTACTCGATTGTCACGTTGTAGCTATGCTGTCATATCACACTAGTATCACACATGTACCGCATGTTTTACACATCATAACAAGACTGACTTCGATACTAGAACCACACTATAACTGTTTACAATTGAAGTAATCTTAAAACAAGAAATGTAGATGGTTCGTTCAGGTAATGTAAAAATTTATCGAAACGCGCATATTGGTCTAGGGAATGAAGGCTATCAAAACCGAAAACAGATTAGAAACTCAACCTGATCAATGTAAACTACCTGAGGTCACTCCCATAGAAATGTTTATCTACTGGGCCTTAAAGATTTTTGACTTCTATGTAGTTTGCTGATATCCTCTAAAGGTAGACACTTGACGGACAAGCAATGGAAGCATGCTTATGACATATACACAAGATAAAACACGAAAATATCTCGTGTTTAATTCGCGTGACTGTCTATTCCATCACAGCCTGTTGTAATAAAATGTCGCCACTAAGCGATATAAGACTATCACATTTTGTCATTACCTGTAGTTTCGTAATACAGCGTCAGTTTGTGTGTAAAATGTAATCATTCTATGAAGCTAGTTTACTGGCTGTGTTACTGATCAAGTGAGACCACTAAGTAGTATGAAAAATTTGTTGATTTAGAAGAAATGCGTTTACAAAATCTCTGGACTTCAACTGAATTCCAACCAGTAACAGAAATGGCATGCCGAATCGCGGCAAGCGGTCCACCAGCTAAGCTAAGAGGCCACGACATGAGTTCGAAAATTTCACATGTGGGGCCATTCACTCACTCTTCCCATTTTCTTATATAGAATCCGCCAAATGATCCAGAGAACCGACTGCATCAACAAGATTTCTCAAACAGTTCGCTCTGGAACTCACTGACGCTGGTGTCGAGCATATTGCCTTTGCCGCTCATTCGATTCCAGCCAGAACCCCGGAATTACTCACAATTAGATCCATTCCAAGTAAGGTCATTTTCGTTCTAGCCATGCCCAGTGATGACGATAATCAAGAGGTTGCCGGCATGTTTCTGTTGGACAAACCAAGACAATGAGTTGTCGATTTTTTAAATTTCTTCAAAGGAGATTTTAAAAAATTGTTGTCGCATTATCCTACAAACGAAGACGTAAGATGTAAAGAGGGAAGCGGCCAAAGATGACTGCAAAACGATTATCGGCATTTAACACGATCGTAAACACGAAGAGAAGAGTTCATGTGATTGAAATGTGCGGTAGGTACCCATGTCTTGGTTCACTGTTTGTATAAAAGCATACAAAGCTAACCGGCGTGGACTGCGCGGCGTCACTCTATGCCTAAAACGATCTAGGTGGTACACAAACGGTGGTCTCACTTAGATATGGGGAAATGTTGGTGTTCACTTTAAGTTACCTTCATCCCTACGTTTTGCACAAAGCAACGGCGGACCTGTCCACATGTGGCGGATGACATGGGCTCATTGATACGCAACCAATAGAAGAAGAATAACAAGGTCGTTAGGGATATTTTGATAGAACTAACTGCTTTTTGTTGCTGATAGTTCAACTTTTGGGTTCTACAGCGAGCTAGTACAAAGCCCTACGTCTGTTGATGAGGTACTAACTTTAAGACATCGAAAGGAATTTAGACTTTTTCCTGGTCAACTTGAACACAAGATCCTTATAAAATTTTACATGTTTGAGTCTGGTTATTTTGTAGTGTTAATCATGACCATAACGTTAAAGATCTACCTTAGCTGGAACAAGTGTCTTTTGATGGCTAGATTCAGCTTTGTAAATCTTACACTGAACAGCCCTTCAACAAGTTAGATGAGTTAGGGTTATTACAACTGCTAATGACACATTGACTAAATACCAAACGATTGTAGATAGAAACTTTCCTTTTCAATAAAACAGGTTATGACGGAACCAAGTGATTCTTGATCCGAACATGGTTATTAGAGCAACGAAAGGTTTTTCGTAAGCAATGTGCACATAGGATACAGTGGCAACTCATTACCAAACTTTCAAAAATGACATTTTGGTCATGGTATACTGCACCAAATTTGGTATAAGTTGGCTGGAAAAATCTCCGCATGGTGTTCGACAAATTTCATATTGGTTAGAAAAATGTGACTGAATTCCGGAACGATTCAACTACTCTGTATTTCCACTATTTTGAGTGACCTTATCCAGAATGATTGCCACTTCACTCATGTTGGTAATGAAACAGTAGTCAACCTGACCTGACTTTGGTTGGGTTAACAGGCAGGAAGCCAGGGCTGTTTCGTCGCACCTGGTGGGCAGTAAATTAAGGTAAGCTGGCGGCAATGATTGGAAGCTTCAGTGTCTGTATGCCTGTTTTTCACAGTGTAGCTAACCTTCATCTATTTTTACTAACAAACGTGGTTTTACACTTAGTGGACACGTTTTCAAATCTGCGACCATTGATTTTAGCCATCTCTCATCATTTGTAGCCAATGAATTATTTAAGTAATCTAAGAAAACTCACAATCTACTCGCTTATCTGTTGCTTCTGTTAGTTAAGAGCTAAAAAATGTGATCGTTGACTAAAATGTACGAGAAAAGTGTAAATAACGATGACAATACCCGTAGTGTAGTTACACAATGTAAGCCATGTACTAAACAAAGGTTTCCTATTCCTTTGATAAGAGTACGATTTTTAAGTGCGAACGGCGAGACATTCAACAGAGTATGGCGTGTCAATTGGAAACACGCCCATGTGGATCATCTGGCCTTGCTCACAGCGTAGGCTGCGACCCTTCGGTAACGTGTGGTAAACATTAGTACAGTACTAGATTCTGTGTCTGTTAAAATGAAGAGCGCTTTCTCAATGCGGAACATATGCATTTCTTCAGTTTAGTGAAACATACTTTCACCCGTTTTCCGGTTTATCTTATACAGTTCTCATCCAAAATTTTGCAAGTGGCTCATTCCACACCTACACCCATGTAGACCGCACCCCACACACTATACGGATAGGTCTATACAATCATGTACTGATATATCGAGGGTTCCACCACCATTTCCTATGACTGCAACCTCAACGTTAATGTTCACTTGCATACGTCCCCGTAGCCTATTTAATCAACGTTTCTGTAGCAAGCTCTCCCAGTCGGTCAACAGTGAGATGGTTATCACTCATGCAAAACACGCAGCCATACACATATTCATCTGTGTTCCCAGTGGACAAGCGCTTTGAATACAGTGGAGCTTCCTAATTTGTATGCAGTGGCAAATTCTTTCGTTGCTCGATACTCTATTTGCCTAGCTTCTCGCTTCAGCTTTCACATGACTAATTAAGATAGAAAGCTGAAACGGTGTTTCAGTAACCCTTCCTATCAGCCAGCACAGTTAATTTTTCCAAGGTATCACCTAATGTTCAAAAACCGGCAAATCGATTTACCATGCATGAAAAACAACGACGGAGCACATATAGAGACGTCACACAACACACACGTTTGACACATACTCACATCAGTATTGTGTGAACCATTAAATATACATTCCAGAAACAGTGTAGTCACTAGGCGTGATCAGTCATTAGTCCATCCTCGACTTTACCAAGCACTTCAAAATAACTCGTTCGATTCAGCAGATACCACCACATTTCACATAACCAATCACCAATCATTCTATGATTCCACACAATCTCCTCGTGTTTCCAATAAGTCCTGTGACATGGCTAGTGATCTCGGGCAGATGTCGTTAAGTCGCCATCTATTTTGTGCGGGTTAAATGTCTCCAATTTCCAATTAGATCTGGAACACTTAGATTCGGAGGATAGCTGGAGATAGCTGACACAATCACGCGAGAGACAATGTTGGTGAAGAACGATTCTTTACTACTGGACAGCATTCATAATGCGTGAATTCTGATCCCCATCAGGATCAGTTTATGCTGTGGAAACGGGTCTCCTTATGTGGACATGGGCAAGTAAGTACTTTGCCGTATACCCAAACCTCTAGGGTGAATTTTAAAGTCCCAGCAGTTTAAAATCTCGACAGGTGTTCATACCAGTGAATCATCATTCTGTCAGGTCAACAAATCAAACGTCACAATCCCATCACTACTGTGACAGTTGATTAACTGTTGCACATACCACAAAGGGGATGATCTTGACTGATCATACTGGTTTCCATCATTTATAAAAATGGGTTTGACTTGACCAGTCTATCGACATTTAACACACCACCCTTAAGGCTTAAAATCAGCCTGTACGTAACTGACGGTAAACTGTGATCAACTAGTACTCGTTTACATGCCAGTATTATTAAGCAATCCTTCATAAAGGACTAACATTCCACTTACCATCCTAACCTTGTTAATGAAGTTGTCTCAACCAAAGCCAACGGCAAGCAATTCTGTAGAACAATTTATTACTATGATTGGCTCGAAGATGACAGTTTATGTAAACTGCAACGAATACCAATCAATGTCCAATCACCGTATGGGCATGCCTACTAGGCAGACCAGACACTCAAGAAATTCCATGTGCTTCTACGGTTGGCACCTTACGTGAAGTAGCTCACTTGACTCATTCCGTGTGTCTTGTAACCAAAGTGCAGCTTACCAACATGACAGCCAGAAAGAAAGAACACAGTTTGTGTACGGTCGTTCCAGAGAAGTAGTCTGAGTGAATGCTCACGCCTACACACGCACATAATCAGTGATCTTCAGGCTCTTCTACTTAAGCTCAAAGTGAATTCAAATCAATGACCGGAGGCTCGGTAAACCTAAAATGACCAAAGTAGATAAATGTGCATCACTTCTGTCGCTGGTGGTTTATCTGGGAAGTTAAGATGTAACAGCTTCGTGAAACCATCCTCTAAAAAAGATAAGCACTTTACTGAGTCTCCATGGCTATTCACTAGTGAAAGCAGAAAGTCAACGTGCAAAACAAATACGGAAAGAACAGCGGTAACTGAATAGGTAGGCTAAATTCACAACTAGTAGTGAGTCCTGTTTCAAAGGAAAGAACCTGACTAGTGATAGAGGACCAGAAGTCCTGACCGTTACCAGAGATAATGGAAATCGGTCAGTTAGAAATTGTATTAAGGCTGTGCACATTTTACATTCCAGTTAAAACACAAATTCTATTATAGTTCATTTTCTAATCCCCATATATATGGCGATTATTACCTGTCGGATATTACGATTTTCTTATGTTGATATTATGAACGAAAGATATTTTAACCGGCAAGTTATTAATTATGGAGCTTATGGACTGTTAGGATAATGATTTTCCGAGATATTGAACCGTTAGGACTCTGGATTACCGACGTAATGATCCGTTGAAATGTTGGCTGTCAAGATAATGAACGGTACCTATAAGACTACCACATGGTCACAGTATCTTAACATTCAGAGCTGGGCATACATGTTTTAAACAATAGACATGTTACCATCAGATATCACCAGGGAAGGATAGTGAGACTCAATGGTTTCGTTCCGGTAGAGTGATTGTGCGAGCAGGTGAGATGACACCGGTGGTTTCAGGTAGACAGTAACTGAATCAAGGTTGTTTACGTATCCGAAGTGAAATGGGATGTAACGTTGAGTGAACCTAAAAAGAACCCGTTTTGGACGCTCAGTTGCTTTTAGACCTGCAAGAAATCGCTGACTGATTTTGGAGGTCTAATTGTGTTGCCTACAGTCTTCTGTGTGAGCAGCTTGCAAAGCATTAGAACAAACATTAACCTTACCTAAACATGACTAAAAAATTCTTTCGTCTGATGTCCAAATCAACACATTTGCATTACATATTTCGACAGAACCAATTCAAATGGTACTGTAATAATTCTGTAATTAGATTATTGTTGCAAGAGGTAAACAATTAATCCCAGTTATCGTTGAGTTCGGCACACTCTAATGTGGACGTCCGCGAGGTAATTTGCGCTATTTACAAGTGACAATAATTCTGATCTAAACTGCCCGGACACAATGAGGAAGTGTCATCGTGATATACGAAAAAGAGTCGTGTACTAATGGGCTATCACACGTGGTCTAGCAGAAAACAGTTAACGGACGTGAACATACTGTACCTTTTGGTTGGCAACCAACGTTATAATTCTTAAGTCAGCACATTGGAATTATTCCGTTCTATCCAGATTGTTAACCAGTTGGTGTCTGGTTTCATGCACCACTGAGCTCCGCGGATCTCACCTTGATGCGCCAAATAAAGAAGCAAATCCTCCAATTGATGCTGTTTCAGCATCGAAGAGGTCGGTGCAAAATACACGGTTAATCAATAAACGTGTGCTGCCCTAGGGATCACTAGAATATTGACAGTCTAGTTAGCAATAAGTCTGTGATAGCATTCTCGTCAGATCAATAAGGCAGAGTGGTATCAGAGAAAATTACAACAGTGGAGAGAAATAACACTGGAATGACCTGCGCTGATTACGGTATGTCAAGACTGGTTGACAGGATCAAGGCATATGTTAATTACACTGTGAGTTCTTCCACATTCCTGGATGACGGAACTAACTGAGAACAAAACAAAACCGGAAAAGAACCTTAATAAACAAAAAAACGATTAGGCAAGCCCGAAACGAAGTGCCCTTGGATGACAGTGAATAAGAAATGAGGTGCAACACAAAGGCGAACAAGAAAGATTATGAAAGGCTGTCATTACGTCTGAATGTACCTCGGCTATTACATCAGTTAAGATTGATAAATAGGGTCAACCAACATTTCTCACGCTTACACTGGAAGTCAGTAACAGTCGTAGCGAAAATCACCTCTGGTAACAATTTATTCCGTGTATTCAACCTCAAACATATGTGACTGAATTACCGGATACATCATTTATGATGATCAACATGAAGTTCTTGGTTAAATTAGAATTAAAACCTCTGGAACATACTTGCTCAACAAGTACACAAATATGCCTGGACATGTTTCTCAAACTTTTTCGAAACAGAAACGGTGTTGTCCAAAATTATCTATCTTTGATTTCCTTGTTAAAATGATGTACACAAGTTCTCCCAGTTGGTCTCGGAGCAACCCATCTAAAATGGACTCCTATTACTACATCTGTTTACCAGATCTCCTTTAACAGCAGTTTACAACTATAAATCCACTAATATTTTCAACAAGCTCAAATGAAAAATAATACGAGCTCATAAATTATTTCCAGACGCGTACATCAAATCTCAAAAATAGTGCGCTGGACTTGAGGGAATCCAAACATGTGCAAAAAGGGGGAGCTGTCATATTATTTCGTCGAGGGGTTTATAGAGGTTGGCAGTAAACTGGAAAAAAACTCATTAGCATTTTGCGTACATTTACCAACCTATTAGCATCGCAATCACACATATCGAAACCACCATTTGACTGGGTTCATTTGAGTATTCGGATTACATCAGGCAATTTCTGAGTGACTTGAGTTGCGCTCTTATCTGAGCTTATGGATAGTGTTACGGGGGAGGTTTAAACTCCGACCAGGATTTCACGAAGCTACCATGTTGACCAACTGTCGTGATCATAGATTCCGGGCTAATCGTTTGCGGACAATGAAATCTCATGAAGACGCATTCGTCGGTCGCAATGACACGACTACAACCAATCAGGAGCGTCCTGATTACTTTGGTGGAATTGACTCAATAATTGTAAAACAGATTAGCCCATCAGGACTCAAACGAAAAGAAAATCTTAGGATATTTGATATTGGTATATTTTACCGTCTGTTAAATGGCTTTCAGCAGTCATCTATAAAATACTTGAAATCCGGAGTAAACGGAAGCAGTAACAATGTCCAACGCTCCCTAGTTTCTACTCCATTTGGGTAGAACAAAACCCTAGACTCGTGTTAGTTCATTACTTGATATTCTGTCAACGAAATAGAATACATCACTGAACATTTGATCTCACATCAGACACGACGGACTGACCACAGCTGAATGATCAGCTATTACCGCTTGTGAGTAACGATCAGATAGTACAACCACCTGGACACAGGGTGCATCTACTGTCAATCCCGACAGTGACAAGGATATGCATTAGTGATGAACTCTAATGGCGAACAAGTTGAAATCTTGTGTTTCTTTTTTGAGTAAGGCTGAATGTAATGGATTCAATCAAATGTAAATGATGTTCAACTCGAAACTAGTCAAATCCCCAATCACTCACAGATAATTTACACATGAACTGTCTAACAATGACTTGATTGACAGCTCATGATAAATTTGCGTTCATATATTTCTATTCCTTGCAAGTATTCGGTGGGACATAATTTTGGTTTAGGGGAGAACATTCGCTCAGCAGTAGGATAAAGAACATTACGTCAATAGCACTTACTCAGCGTGCTAGTTACGCCGGGTATTCGTTTCCATTCAATTGGGGTCGTACACATCTGACCAGCTTTCCGAACTAAACTTTCCTCGGAGGTTAGAAGTTGCCTACTGGTTGATGTCTATCCTTACAGGCTCAGTGGAAGGCAGTCGGTTCAGCTTTAGACAAACGAGTCAAAAACTACAATCTACCTCCATCTCATGGGCTTAATTTGTGGTCAGTTCCGTTTTGGTAACATGTAAACAGCGTTACACTATAGAAAGGAATCGTCAGACTCGAGCGTCAATCTCATGATCGCTCGTCCGTAGTGCAGTTCTTTACCACTACGCCAATGCTCTCACATTAATCAATATACCGCTCGATAAGTTATTGATTTCTGTGATTTCAACTTGGATAAAGATCCTAATCGAATGATCATCAATTGGAGTTTAGTGCTTCTTTTCGAAAGGGGCCGACTGGAAAATCTATGGGAATGCGACTGCTGCAATCAACTGTGGGTGATTCTCAATCTATATGAAAATCAAAATCTTCTACCACTCATCAGTGTTACACTGATTAAGACTACTGTGAGGGACGAGTTTCTGGTTGCGTATGATTGATATGCTCATTAAGATGAAAATGTTTTACGGGCAATATGGATCAGAGTTTTGCTTATTAATTCATGCCAGTGACAACGATTTCTACACCAACACTCCTGAGGAAGGCCATCTGACGGGGTTGGAACTTACAGTATCACAACTTGCTCGTAAAGTTGTATTATTCGCAATCGACTGATCACTTAACACTGTTTGTTTAAGAAAGCATGAACTGCTCTTTCATTACGACTAACGTCAAACAGAGAGAAAAGATAAAATCTTAACATTCTCGCAAAAGGAAGCAGGCTAATTTAACCATAAAAGTATTTATGCGAAATTTGTGCATTCTCTGTTCATTCCATTCCATATAAGCACACCCGTTTCCATAGCATAAACTGATCCTGATAGAGATCGGAAGTCATGCCTTCCAGTAATAAACAATTGTTCCTTACCAACATTGTCTCTCGCGTGATTGCGTCCGCTATCTCCAGCTATCCTCCGAATCTAAGTGTTCCAGATCTAATTGGAAATTGGAGACATTTAACCCGCACAAAATAGATGGCGACTTAACGACATCTGCCCGAGATCACTAGCCATGTCACAGGACTTATTGGAAACACGAGGAGATTGTGTGGAATCATAGAATGATTGGTGATTGGTTATGTGAAATGTGGTGGTATCTGCTGAATCGAACGAGTTATTTTGAAGTGCTTGGTAAAGTCGAGGATGGACTAATGACTGATCACGCCTAGTGACTACACTGTTTCTGGAATGTATATTTAATGGTTCACACAATACTGATGTGAGTATGTGTCAAGCGTGTGAATGTTGTGTGTCGTCTCTGTATGTGCTCCGTCGTTGTTCTTCAGTCAACCTCAGTCGATCTGTTGGTGTGTAAAATACTGCAAGTTATTTTATCATGGTGCACATTGTGTTTTCAAAAAGCTGCAACTTACGAATTATTTTACTGATAAAAATTCGAGTCGATATAGCCTGAAGGAGAAGGATGCAGTTTACTGGAATGTTGGGAACGAATACTTTAGTTTGCCAATAGAGCAAATTTTCAGTACGTTTTATTCTTTATAGTTTTATATTTTCCCTGTTATCATTTTGTCCCCACCAGTAACTTTTACGTCACACTAGAGTCTATCCTAAAAGCTTCATCGGTGAAGGGGTTCAAACATAGACAAAGCACAAATCCAGGACGCCCAGTCTAGTCTTCAGACAGCTTAGCCAACAAAATCATTGCAACAGAATGAAAATGCGCTCGACGCCTCAATGCTGCTGTGTCATTGGTTGTTTGCCACATACGGAAGTGAGCATTGTGTTTCGATGGGCATGGTCCAAAATCCATCGATCGCACATCAGTTGCCCTAACTTACATTTAGGTCAGTCACACCTCAAGTTCATTTGTTCACACAATTTCGTTAATTAGCCTGTTAACCCTATCACGCTCACGCCCAGGTTTATTATTTTTCTGACGTTGCACACAAGGTATTGTGGTTTAACGTTTGCAACCGTTTGCCCTACATACCTGAAGATAATGTAGGCCATAAAGGTAAGCACGCTTGTTTGTTTCATGTCCAATATAACATACAAGAAACGGCAGCGATCTATGTCCTGTCAGCTTTGTGAGTCTCCATGTCCTAGCCTTCTCTAACGTACCCAGTATTATCGCATTCGAAATGGTTGAAATAACGACAAGTAATGAATTAGTTAAACACAATACGAATACGTAAAGAATTCGGTCAGAGAATGTCTGGTGAATGTGTACTAATCACACTGCGTGATTCCCGCGCGTGAGTCGTTCACTGCTCACCTGTTTGACGTCTATCGGACCAACGTCCTTAGGACAAACCGGACTGTGCTGGCTGGTTGTGGTCTCGTTTATCCCGAGTACTGGAAAGTAATCTTGAAGTTCTATCGTCCACAACGGGCCATCCCGAAATCTGGAATCATCACAGCTACTCTATTCGTTGCTTTGGTTTGTCCTTTGACTATGAACAGTCCCATACCAAATTACCATTTACCTGTACTCAACTTGTCGTGATGTGATAAACTGGTAAAACCTACACTCATTCTTATCAACACGCCAGTCATGTACGATCGTGAATTTTCAACTATCCTCATCCCTTTCCCAATCTACTCTCATCTTTCGCATTAAACAACAATGATCATTATTGAACTGCCTTCCACTGGTCATTCATTCTCTATAGTTTTTCTTCAGAGGTTGCTCTTCACGTGACTATTCTTTTACTGGTACGTATTCATAACAACTTCCTCAGTTTTCTGCTATTGACAAATGGAATATAGATGTACCACGTTCTAGTGTGTCCGCATCTTGGCAGTATATATGTTTGTGGTATGCTTGATGAGTTTTGGTTTGGTTTTACTTCCACCCATTTTCAACTCAACCGTTCTCATTGACAACATTCTTATTGCTGATATTCTGAAACAAACATTATTGATCGAGTTCCCTTCAAGTTTCCAGTTCATTTCACGACTAGTTCGTTGTGAATAAGCATACCCGACTTCTGACTAACTGTGAGGTTTCAACCGATCTTGTGGATTCAATGCCTTCTTCGATGTTATATGTATATATAAGTGATGTACATATGTAGTTGTATACACGTGTTAGATAGTTATTCTCGGTCCCTTGAGTGAATTACCGAAAGCTATGACAATCACGATTCGTACACGAATTATTCACAGGCTCGCAAGGTTCGTGTACATGAACGCTTTCCGATTGGTGAGACTAGTTACCAAACTGACCGTGACGTATTCCCCACCAATTAGTAGTTGACCTTGAATGGTATCTCCCTACTCACCGTGGTAACGATATTGAGCAAACAGACTATTAAAATGTGTTGCTGTTAAAGTTAGCTCATTTCCTTATCAAGTAATCATTGTTCAATGGCGCGCTGAACCACCTCCTCCTAGTGCCGACTGGGCAGTCTCGGTGCAAACCTTGACCGGCTAAGAGTTAAGCAACTCCAGATAGGGCCAACCACTCTACCTGGTTTTAATCGTACTGGTTACGATCGATCAAGACAATGAAATTACCACCAGTACCCCCGCGCAGGTAACTATCAGTACACAGGATAGGCTAGCGGAGTACACCTGTTCAGAATGTGGTCAGATTTGCAAATCGAATGCTGGCTCGTCGGCGCATACTCGTATGCATCGACGCAGGAATGGTCCAGAACAGGAAGTGGACACCCAGCCTGCCACAATCTTTGGCTGTGCCAACTGTGACCTCAGCTTTCCCATCAAAATTGGTCTCAGTCAACACAGAAGGCATGCACACCTCGTCAAACGCAATCGTGAGAAGCTCATTTCCATGAAAACCGCCAGATTCAGTTGGTCTCAGCAAGAATCGGCTTTTCTTATCAGATGTTCCGATGCCCTAGCACCGTTGTGTCTTACTCGAAGCGAACTTCATCATCGGCCTCTGTCGCATTTCCCAGGTCGTACTTTGGAGAGCATTTTGGACTCGTCTGTATGCGCTGAATTAACAGAGTACTATTGTTCCCGTTGCCAATCCAACCACCGTCTCACACATTAACATGACATTGGATATTGCCTCCCAAGCCGCTGATAACTCTGAGTGGTTTACCTGTTTGATACAAACAGTGACTACCCAATTGGAGTCCAATAGCGAGGCTTTCCTCAACAGTGATGAGCTACTAGCTATTGCCCACGATCTTCAGGCAGGTATCTTCACAGTCGTACAAGCTAAATCGCTGCTGAACATACACGCTTCACTAGCTTTTCCGTACACCTGGTGATTTGTCACTGGACGACGTGGCCGTGTTTACGTCGGAACCCATCTGACTACGAAACAGATACAGAAGGCTTACTACGCAGCGATCCGAACGCTGTACCACCAACGTAAGAAAGACGCTGCGTTTGCAGTTTTTTCTGGCAATTGGAAAACTGCTTGTAAGATGAACCGCGGCCATCCAGATAATACCAACGAATACTGGTCTGAGGTACTATCGGCTGATGCACACGTTGATGAGCGACCATCTCGCGCGATTCTGCCTCCGGACTGGTCTCTGGTTGACCCGATTACGGAAGAAGAAGAAGAAGTGTCACGTACTTTAAAGCATATGGGAAACACCGCTCCAGGTTTGGAAAAATCGTTGCCTAAACAGTTGAAACGTATGAAAGCTGATGCCTTGGCCGGATACCTCAACCTGTTCCTGCTAACCCAAGGTTGTTTAATCCATTTGTGTACCCAAGGTGAACAATCCTTCATCTCCCACCGAGCTCACACCCATCGCCGTATCTTCAAAGTTGATACGTTGTTTCCACAATATCTTGGCGGATCGTTGGAAT
>LUCH01000609.1:150782-164742 GCA_013368495.1 Paragonimus heterotremus | reverse complement strand
CTGTTGCCACCTCTCTGACAGTTGTTTCATTATGAAGGACATTTTTCTGTCCCGATGCGTGAACCTTGACTGTGATAGCACTTCTGTACCCTGAAGAGCCTTTTGGATTTTATGAATATTGACCGTTTACCTATTTTCTTTTCACCATTTTTCGTGCATTTTTCTTTAAATTCTAAACCCGTTTGTTATATACAACACAAATAAATTTTCATTTGATGAATTGCTCATTAACGCTTGCTATCCTTGTGAGAGGATTTGTCATTTATTCAGTGTTGCTAACTACGCAGCGTCTCACATTTGACAGACAGCCTGTTTTCATATTAACCTTTTTACACATCTGTTGCTTATTTTTTGGCGTCACCGTTTGTTCTTCTCTTGAACGAAGCTGTGTATATTGCTCTTCAAAATAAACGATATAGCTCATTTCCTTGTCAAGTAATCATCGTCCAATGGTAGGAGTTTGGGCCCCCATACATGTCATTCGTAGTTATTTGATCATTTTGAGCAGAACTACCCAGTTGAAGTTCTTAAGTTAACGAACAACGCAAAATCCAGCGGTAGAACTCTAATGGCTTGCCCAGCTGGAAGATTTCATGTAGTTAATTTTATTGAATGTTCATACCATGATACGTTCGGACCAAAAAAACTTCCTTCATTATCAGTTGATGGGTTAAAGAAAGTTTTCCGCAAGGAATGCTTCATTAGAAACCAACCTTAATCACATCCGACAGAAGAGGTCCGTATCGATTAATTAGACATAGACAGTAGTCCTCATCATTATCATTGTCATCGTCAAAGACAGCAATCCATCAGTGATATTCACCTACGTTTAACTGTTACATAACTATTAAGTGAGAAGCAAACCAGAATCACAAAACTAAAGGGAGTGGTAGGGGACCTAACCACCGAAGCAAACCTCAACTTTATTCAAACATTCACTAACGGAATACGTGTACTCGGAAATTGAACAGCCACTCTATTAGTAAGGCATCATCATCTAAACAGGTTCTTTATGGTTTCCGCTGCTCTGAATAATTAAGTGCAATTAGTTTGCAAGTAAGTCGGTCAAATGACAACAACATTCACGCCAATGAGTTAGATTACCCACCATCTCACCTAACATCTCCAGCCACTGACTCTGTGACTCGCATAATCCCCAGCCAGGGAGACGAACCTGACCCACAGTAAACAACACCAAGGTACCGACAAAAGTCCTCAACGTGAAGGACGACTAGGTAACATTCTTAATGCATCGACTAACAATCTAGTTTTGTGCAAACGTGAAGACTGAACAAAGGAGCCCATTTGACAATCACTACCAAATATCTGCTTCCAAACCTCTTTTTTCCTTATTCGTTGGTACCACCCAGTGCAAGCGATCGAACTTAGATAGCGATGGCCAGATAAGTGAAGATGGCTCGAGTCTTCTACTCTGAGAAGTAACGTTTTGAGCCACGAAATAACACAACCTCCACAATCACGACCATTAAGCCTCACAGATGTTCTAGACTGGCGAATACCGCCATAACACTGAATATATGAAATTCTATCTAATTCTGTGTGCCTTCGCCCTTGCGGATAACATTTCCTAAACGTACAAGTCGGTGAGCAACTTCCGTAACTGCATTAATCAACATTAAATCTGTGTTAACGCAGCAATCCTCCAGAAACACTACACTTTAAAACTGCAAGACTTATTCTAACTTACTTAGCAAAAGGCGAAATAATGCCCCCCATCTTATGTACTGCTTGAAAACTGTCAAACAACAACGCCTTGTCATCAAACTAATCAAGATCAGTCAGTCTTTCACCAGTTAGGTAGTTTACGTAGGCTTCTTTCGAGTGCCAAAAACAGTCCTCCATCATTTCATTCATGGAAAAAGAAACGAAAGTGGTGAATATTGGAAACAATGGTGTATGCCGTTCTTGATGCCCCGATGAAAAGAAACTCCCCCCTCTGCTTGATACTGTATGCACCATTCACCATCCGCATGCATTTGTCAGCAGCAGTGTCTAGCAGAGAATCAGATATACATATAAGGAAGGTCACCAAAAATGTGAACGTATGTCAGACTTCTGACAACTGCATGTGGGAACAAAGGAAGCACGGTTATTCGTTTCCTGATCTGTTTGTCTAAGTTTGGGGTGGGTTGACTAAATGTATAAAACTCTGTGTTTTAGAGTTTTCAGGTTAGCTCCTGTTGACTTGACCGTATGAAGGTACCGCTGATGTAGAATTATCCGAGCATTTTGGAATCAGACAACCATATGTTGTTACCCGCCAATTGGTCGTTCATTTAGCCTGACCTTAACTGAAATGAAAACACAGATTGAGCATCACCCACAATTGATCGCCGCTGTCGTATTCCTGCAGACTTTCCGATCGGTCCCTTTTGAAAAGAAGCACTAGACTCGAGTTTCGCTCTCATTAGAGCTCGTCAGTAGTGCCTATCCTTACCACTGTCAGGAATGGAAATCCGGCCACGCTTTCATGAGGCAACTGTGTTGACCACTGTGCAATTGACCTCACGTTGGGCACGACCGAATTATCATGTGTGAACTCTCGACCGCCTTCGCTTATGAGTAATGATTTGTATGGTTTATATGAAAGTTAAAATCCTCCACCACTCAAAAGTTATCAAAATACGGCTCAACAACCCAACGATTTCGGTAATTTCAACTTAAAGGGGAGTCTTAGTCGGGGGGTCATCGACTGGAGTTAACGGGACAGTTACTGCATCTGCCTTTAAGACAATCGGGCAGTCAGAGCATTACTCATAAGCCGTGACAAGGATATGCACTACTGAGAAGGTCAAATGACCGCCTCTCTTGAGAAGGGGCCCACTGAAAAGTCTACGTAAATGATATAGCTGCGAACAAGTATTAGTGATGTTCAGTTTGAAGGTAAGACCTCCCAACTTATATAAATCATTACTTTTCAAATTTATTAACATTTTCTTCGAAAAACGGCGAATCGATTAAGCGTATAGCACTTGTCCCTTTTGATCATACTGTTTTGTCGCTGCTTCGAATCCAAACAAAACCCAGATATTTTTGCATCTTCTAAATACCGTGAAGCTGATGTCCTAGGTAAGTGCCCATGCAAACATTGCGTTAGACATCAGAGCAGAGTGCAAAATCAAAGACTCAGAAAATATATGGTACCCAGTGAGTAAAACAAATCTCAATATGTCACAGGCATATTTACCGCAAGGTAAATTACTTAAGAAGAAAGTACATAAACTCGGATAGGTGGAAAAATATCACGATTTTCAGGTGGGCACTTGAGAGAAAAGAATACAGAGCTACAGTTCTGACTAGATAATTTTCAAGGACGACGGGAGAAAAGTAGTAAAAATAGGAAAGAATTAGTTATATGTTGCTGTAGAACCAATTGAAACTCTCTCAAACGCCAAAGAAATTAAGTTACCGGAATATGGGAAGAAGTACCCTGATAAGAACTGATTAGTTTAGATTGGAATTATTCGAAGTGTTCACAAAACTGAATAATGAACATTTGCAGATGAGTTACAAATCCGTGCGAATAGAGAATCGGAAAGTAAATATGGTTGTTACCGACTATTTTGATGATAGAAATGACGTCTGTTCATTTTGGAAAATTGAGTAACCGAGGTTTAGAATACCACTTGTACACTAGCTTAACAGTGACATCTTCAAGTAAATGTTTGTTATCGCACTCCAGATTTAAGTAACCCAAAATGATGTCATCAATAAATGCTGCCAGATATCGAACGCACGAAGCTATGATATGTGACAAGAATAAGACAGTATGAAGATAATTATGACTGTTCAAAAGTGAGCACGATGAAGTGTGAATATGTTGTAATCAGTTATTGATATAGTCTCTGAAAAATCTTAGTTACATGGGATTAGGAATACTGGATTGAAGAGGGTTGTTTGTAAGCGGTAATCTCACATTTCTTTATCGTGAGTTCATTCCAATTTCCCATTGATAACACTTAACCTCAATGTTATTAACGCATCAACCATTGAATCGGACCAGTTGTTTTCTACATTAAGTGATCGAAATGTACCTTTTGTATTCAACAAAGTTAGACAACGAATTCCAGGTAACTTTATGTAATTTACGTACTACAAATTATCAAACTTAGGTTGCAACTATTTTGCATTCGAGAAACAATGCACACGTAGACCTACAAGCTCGGTATTACAATTTTGTTTGATGGCAGCCGCTTTACGAATGCCGGAAGTTCTGACATCGGCGTTTGTTCTGTCTGATTTTGAGCAGAAATCCAGACCGATAGCATTATGAGTGTCGGTTCTCTAACAACTCTTTGTTCATCATGATCAGAATGAAACCAACTGGTTTCAAATATTCGTGAATGTTCATTAACATACAGCCGATTAAAATGACTAACTTGTTTGAAAATTGAAAAATGATACGCTTTGTATAAATTGATAAGCCTATTTAACTACTAGGCCGAGTCTCCAAACATAAAGATTGATTATTCATACTGTTGGAAATCCGAAACAAGTCCCAAGTGTCTGGCCCGCATCGATAGCTTGCTGTAACTTGTAATCGAAATCGGCAAGCGCGCACGGGTTGAATTTGAATTGTGTAACATAGCGTTCTACTGTTGTTGGCTCCGTTTTAGTTTTAGTAAGTCGTGTGCATGGCTTACCGAGCCTTTGGCTCACGGTTGTTTGTGTTGTTTCCCTTTATAGGACTGTTGTTGGAACCCCTACTTCGGAAGAACGCTGTCCTCGGTGTTTCCACATTGCCCTAAAGCTGGTCCGCAAGTGTAATGGACAATCAGAATGGAAAAGGCCGGCTTACACATCACATTGCAATTGATCAGAATTTGGTCATCTCGATATTTGGAAACATACAGCTCATGTTGTCAAATTGAAAAGTATAATTCTACCTAATTTCCCTTGAACTTCAGTGTGCCCCCTCAATGGGCGAACTCGAACAAAAGTTCATTTGACAGCAACTTGGTCAAAATTCTGTTATTAACCCAGTATGCTTTTGGTTACCGAATTGACAGAAAATGCACTTATTGCGGATATTCTGAAAAAATACTTCCAGATGTACATGTACCAAAAATGGGATGAACCCAGCACTGACAGTTTACCGAAAAACATTGTATGAGCACAGTATACTTCACGAGAGATTTCATGTACAATTTAATAAACAGAAAGATCCTACTGATTCAGTTTTATAACATACTCAACAATAAAAAGGCCTTGCGTATAAGTGTAGTTGATTATGTAGAGCTTCACAAAAAAGTTATTACAACCGCATGTTTATAAGTTATAATATTTACACATGGGTCATTTTTAGGATATAAAAATATATTTCCAGAGATTCGAGTCATGCTGATGAAATTTCAATAATAATTATGAATATAACACTGGCATTTTGTCGAAGTATGGGAAACAATGGTCAAAAATTGTTTGTGTGGAAACTGCACCACAGCGTTATAAAAAGTTTATGGATTTAGCAACAGTTATGGATTCTTTCGAGGACAAGCTTGGGAAGACATTTAAACCAGTACACCCTACAAGGGAGATTCGAATGAATAATTCCAATGTTTATGTGACGCGGGATAGAGACAGACGTTGAATGCCGGGGATAAAAATGTAACTTTCCGACAGTAGTGAATACATTAATACCATGAAATGACTGTGACGTGAACGGTCTTGGTATCCTCCAGGTATGAGGTTGTTACTAAAGTGAAGATGAGACAGCTGCTTCTTGTGGATGAAAACAACATATAGAAACACGTTGGTGCGTAAAACAAAACTTGCAAGACTGTGATTAACTCAAGTCCGTTGAAGTAACTAGATCAGATTGTTCGGTACTTGACACCAGATCATCCGTACGTTTTGGTTGAAATCATCTAGGCATGGATTGGAGTTTATAGTATGAAATATGAAAAAGAGAAGTGAGACAGAAATTCACTCTGAGAAACACCTCAACCACTGATTTGTGGCAATTATAACTAATATACTGATTGGTAGGATAAATGACAGTGAAATGATTGCCAAAATGATCGATCGTTATGGGTGAAGTCGTCTAGAATTTCAGACGGTTTATCTCCATTAATGTTCACTAATATATCATTGTAAATTGACAGCATCACGAACTGCGCTTGATTTATTACCAGGTGAAGAGAGAATGGAATAGAATGGGTGAACCAGGACTCCAAGGATGGAGATTGAGTATCAGTTAGCAAAATAAGAGTCGACGTGCGAAGCGTTCACAGTTCATGCATGTCAGTTGAACTCAGTTATATTCAAATGATTCTGTACTCATACTACTAGTTCCAGGACTCACCTGAAGATGGTCCACACTTTCAAATCGTAAGAGGGATGTGCACGTTTGCAACGAGCACACATCGGCTTGTAAATAAACGTTTTTCTGATGTTTCGAAGCGTTAAGCGGTTCAGACGTTAACGCATTTTCCTTTTAAGTTTCAGACGAAAATCCAGTCAAAGTAGGTAACGAGCGTCAGTAGTTATGGAAGCGCTTTATTTATCCTCGTGTGATTAACGAGTTGTCCTTCGTGAATATCCCTTACTATAATGTTCAAAAAATTGAATGTTTACATACATGTGATTTCATCTCACTGTTCATTGGAGCAATAAGCGGATTGGGCAAATTGGATGGCCAAATGGAATTTGGCCAGGCCGGTGGAATCTTTATCAAACAGAGCCTCAGTGACTAGTATGAAATTGCGGTCACAGATAGCCAAACATTCAAGATCAGGTTTCACTCAGCTGGTAGTTTCGGCCATGTATGAAGTACTCACCTGATCCAAATGGCACGTTCCTGTGCTGCTCAGTCCCATGGCGCTGTATACATATTTATTTTACTGTATCTGAATGTGGTTATTCAATAGTGTGTTTATGGTGGTACGGTAGTAGTGGCAGTTATATTTGAGTTGTGTATAATCAAGGTATATTCAAATGCCGTTAACTCCGGTAGGTAATCCGGAAGCATTTGTCCGGCGAATGCAATCAAGTCAATAAATTCCTTCCATGACGAAAACTGGGTAAAAGATATCAATAACTGTCAATTATATTTTTATTGTTTGGATGGACACGGTTGTTTTTATAATCTATTTTGTCTGGTACCTATCACTACTGTCGAATTAGTGCGCTCCTAAAAATACACAACCTCCAACCCGTTCCTTCTTTGTGTTAACATGTCGGAGAGAGACGGCGAACAGTGAAACTTGTACTGCTGACCTTTGTATTGCTGATTTTATACACTGACACCACTGTTCACACGTAAATCACTGTTTGGATTGACAAGTTCCGTCCCATACCCTGGCTGTACTTGTATGCACCCCTCTGAGCGGCAAAATTTCCCATTGCTTAGTGGCCAAAGGCGTTCGTTCAAGAGTCCCCTTTAGCTCCTGGACTTTGTTAGATTCTGTCGTAACGTGCGTCCGATTTTCGAATGACATTACAGCTTCGCATTAGATTTCCCGCTACCCACAGCTGTACAGTCCAAACATAACTAGCCGTTTATGATGTTTTTATTTTGAGAATGGACGTGGTGAAGCTCTTGTAATCATCGTCCTCGCTGATTTTTATTGCATACACTTCATTAGACAAACAGACACCGTCTTCCTCAATGGCACTGTCCCAACCGCCAAAGTTCAACATTAGCGGCCAAGCTTCAACATTATTTTAACTACAATTCTGAGCGGATGATCGACAACCGAAACCGACAAGGACATAAAATGAGTGAATGGTGAGTTCAGTTCAGGCTGAAGCTAAAATTTGTAACTCCCAGATCGATTATAGGGTATAAAGTGGGACTTCATGGCAGGCTTATCTACAACAAAATTTTCTATCGTTTAGGATGAATTTTTAAGACTCTGTACTGTTTCTAAACGACTGACAACGACCGTTAAACCGTGCAACACAGTTTGTCCACTCGCCAACTGCACTCAAATATAAAATTTCTCTGTCTAAATACTTTGGAAAAGTCGGCTAGGCTTTCATGTCCCTTGCATACGGCCTGTTTCTTAGACGAGTTATACCTCGAAATTTCACACTTTTGTTCCCTCTGTGTTCTCTCATAACCTGGATGACTAATGTTGTTGTGAAGCTATCAGCCGCGAATTCGCTTTTTTGTTCAGACTTCAGTCGACTCAGTACATTTGTTTGGAAATATTTGACTCTTTAACATTGCGAAAGAAGTGTAAACTATATTAATAAGTAGCTCGGAAAACCAGTTAAATTAGAACATAGCCAGTCGTGAAAAATCAAGACTTTGGCTGGATTCGAACCAGTGACAGGAAGAGGGTGCCCAAACACGGTAAGTGTTCCATCGAGTGAACCAGGAAGCCTCAGCGGTAACTCAACAAATTCATCTTTCGTGGATTTCATACGAGAGAGTGGGATGGGTAGGCGATCGGGTTCAAAACTGTTAACGAACACAGGCATCATAAGCGACCAAGTTTCTTGCTTATCCTCGTTAATTTTTCATACTTATCATGCACTGCGTTACTTTGCCGTCCCCATGGCTTCGGTTGGCGTGTGGGGACGGGTTATGCAATCCAAGGATCCGATCGAACGGATAAAACTTCGAAGGTATTTGAGGTTTTGGATCAAATTTGTCAAGATTGTTCCATAATTCGTTTTCTTACTCAATGTTTAAACAACATGCAGTGTCCAAGCACGATTGGTTACTTCCCAAACATAACCTTTTCAATCCGGTCACGACTGTAGGCAGTCGTCGTGACCTTGGCGGGAAATGTTCTGCAGCCAGAGAGGAAATTGGCCTATTGTTAAACCTTTCTGAAAGTCAGGCCTAAAACCTAACGCGCAGATGTTGAAATGTAGATTAATGTTATTGTAGCCATGCAAACCAACACAAAAGTGGCCCTTGTGCTATCAGACTGCGCTCCAAAGTCTCAAGTAACCCCGTGTGATATGTCCATAACATCTCTTCCGTGATAACAGTATGCCTGTTACTCCATCACTAAGGCCACAATTTTGTTGTTTACGTCATAAAAGTGGGGGAGGGGTTCCGCTTAGAAGTCCACTGGGAAAATTTGCAGAACAGGTTGTCTGCTCTAAATCCCTTATAAGCTTTAAGCGAAGAAAGGTCATTGTCATTTATGGCTTGTTCGTGTTATCTGTAACTAAAACAAACACCACATGTAAAATAATCCCAAAACAAGCAGTATCTAAACGTATTGGACTGTATAAAGGAAACCTAGAGTTTCTGGCCAAATAGTGGAACAAAAATCATTTTTCATTGTAAAGTAATTTTTTGGTTAGGCTACGAGCTCAAACCAAAAGAGTTGTGCTTTTCGGTCTTCTCAGAGAGTCCTCATAAGTCGAAGTAAATTAACAAACTTATCGTTTTCACAAACAAGATTGATCGTATTGCTTGAAAAAAACATACACTGGCTGATTGTTTGGAATGCATTAATAAGACAGGATACCCGTAACCTGCACAAATTTGACAGGATGCGATTGTTGACACAACCACTTTTGAAAGCATCCTTCCCAATGAGTTAATAAACTCCAGGCTATAAAGTCAGTCTGAAGTGCACAGGGAAGGTCTCTCTTGAAAACTCAGTTTAGATGTGTGTCACTCACCTTACCACAATTTGACCAAATGGCTCTCCAATGTGCTTGGAACGATCAGATTAAACTTAACAAAGTACAGCCCTCGGAGTGGGTTTAACAGCATTGACGTGATCCGTGACCTAATACAAATTATTCAAAGAATGTTCTCATTTGACTCTATCTCGCTACTTATGAACATACCTTTACGAAGGACAATTGAATACCTTTGCCAGTATGTCAAAATTAGAAATAAACATTACAATACTCAAAATTAATCATTCCAGTTATCCGTAGAAATCATACTCGAATTGAATCCTCCCATGCAAGTAAGCAGTTCCTACTCATAGGACAAGAAGCCGCATTTGTAGATGTATAACACTACTAAAGAAATCACAATCTGTCACTGGCTGATCGCACTGGCACAAAGTCAAAGACTGTAAGTTGACTGGTGCGATACAGTATAAAGAAACGGAAGATGTGACACTGAGACTGTCCATCCAATCCTGATGTGGTATCTTTGATTGGCCCCCCTGTTAGATCTATCTTGTAAGGAATTGGATAAGCGGTGAATCAAGTAGATTTTTACCACAAACATATAGGTTTATTATAGTGCGTTTTGCAGGAACTGCTGACGTATTGTGTAAGTAACGTTCGGCTTCTACTTACTAGGTAGATCTACTGACGTAGAGATAGGGTGGTAATGATTTTCCTCTGGGACGGCTGTTAACTGGCGTCTTTATGAGCAAACTGGGGAATAATTGACTGGGTAAAGACAACGAAGATTGCGGTTCATGGATGCTACACAGACAATGTATTGTGGGCCATCCGTATCATTTTTAACCCAGCCATAACAACACTGAAATCTCACAGAAAAATGGGCAAGTATATTTTTTCGATTTTAACGCAATAAAATAAGAAGGTGGCTTAGTCCATCGGAGATTATGTGCGAAACACTCTTGAAGTAGTCTGCACGTTTATTTGACAGTTTCTCTCCCCAAGTCGTTAATAATCTGTCATTGTAATTTTACAAGCTGACCTGGACAAGAAATAGTCACACACACTGTTACCCATTTAGACAGCAAAACAGATGTTTCGGACTAAAACTAAGCTACTCTTTCCGAATAAGAAATAATTATTTGTTAGGTTCCCTTTCGAGGATTACCGTGCGGCTTTTGTTATCCAAAAACTGTTCAAAGCAGTATTCTATTGAAGTGAATAATAACTGCAGCAGCTCAACTCTTCGTGAACTTGGAATAGGTAACGTAGTTTCCTTCCTCACAGTACTTGTTGACCACAAACAGCAAACCCATCATTGATTCTCCATTGTTAACACAGACAAATCGGCACAACCGTAATTTAGTAAGACTGAACAACGATGATTACTTGTGGTTACCAATTTATTGTCACTCACTGCTCGCGGTAGGTTTAACTGCGACTACGCCCCATATTCCGGACCACTTGTTCACGTGATCGATGTGTAGCTGATGTAGAAGATGCGTAATACAGTAATGCTTCATGAAAGCAAGGAGTGTTTGACACTTGTATGTGCAAGCTGAATATGGTTGATATCGTCATAATCCAACCTCCCTGGTTGATTGTCATCTACACCCGTGCCTGTAATCCGAATTAAACGAAACACTATCCACAACTTTCTGTGGTTTTATTTTCAGCGTATCGAATCTAACTTAGAAATGGAACCAATTTATTAATTACTTGTTAATATGAAAATTTCAACTACTACAATTTTTTGTTGCATCCGCGTGGTTTCGAGAACTGTGTAGCCAAACCTACTATACAACCGATTCGAGACGAAAGATTACGTGACAGGTTTCGACTGGGTTGGATTCCCAATCACGTTTTATACTTATTCACATTGGTATTCACAGTTCACTTTGACTCCACTTGTGTTCAGTGGGTAAGAAATGGGAAGATCGCCAATTAATTTGTCGGATTAAACTCTTGTACATTAAAATGTTGATTGTTTGAAACTATGCAAATACAACTACCACCAACTCTGTGAAAGTTATCATATTTACATTTCTAATCAGAGCAAAGTCTCGTTCTTTCCTTTGTTTGTTGTGTTCTATTTCTTTGTAGATTGAAATCGATCGGCCGTTCCTGGTTGATCTGCAAACGCGGGTTTCTGAAAATTCGTTTTACAAAATTTCTACTTTCAGCTTCAATCAGTTGAAAATGATTTATTTATGAAAAGCTTGTTATATTCTCATGCAAATCAACAACAAGTTTGTTAGCCCAACAGACGCATTACCGAAACCTCGATATGGATGAGAGATTTGGAGGAATTTAACCGACACATTTTGATAAAAATCGTTCCGGAGAATGCTTCAGTAGAATGGGTTACGAAAAGGTGTGGTTTCCAATCTGTTCAGACAGTTCAACGAACGGTGGAGATATATTAGACGGAAAGATTAATCATCTCCCATCGCTTGTTTTAGGGAGTACGGGTTACTCATGCAAACCATTGGGTTGCATTGGACAAGTGACCTTACTGAAAGAAACGACCAGTATCGAGGGCTGCCAACATATCTTAAAACTAGCAGCGTTGGAGGCACCTGTTTTCGGATTACTGATCGAAACCAACGGATACTGTCTCGTGTAAAAGTTACGGCAAGTAGCATGAGCTGCAACAAATGTGATTTCACTCACATTCAGTAGTCTGTGGAAAGACCAGAAGGCATATGACTGAAGGCCTTCTTAGACCAGCCGGCTAGTAATAGTTGTCTAGATATTAGGTTGGTCTAAAAGTGAAGTCTAAAACTTTTGAAAACAGAAGTGTACAAGCTACCCACCAATGAGATGTAAGCTGGACAAAAACAAACAAAAAGTGACAATCCATGGCATAAAAGATCCAGTGTGGGAGTTGGTATTGAAGCATTTTTGTAGTTTAAGTAAAAATAAAACATTTAGATGTGAGCCAAAAAGCCAAATAAACTTACGAGAATACAGTACATCCACAAAGCAGAGGAGAAAAAGAACCGAGTCCTTGTGGACCAAGGTGAGTGAATGGTTTGCTGGAGCACAAGGTCGGTTAGTAATACGGATTGTATGTGCACACTCAAATTGATTTGCTCGCATTGAAGACACTTACCGCTTTTTAACCAAGTGTACGCTATAAAGGCATTGATCAGCCGCCCGTCTGAGACGACCGTCACAATTCGATCTATTGAGTTGCTAAGTTCACTGCCTGCCGCAGCCTGAAGTCATAGCTTCAGAGATATTGTTCACTGAACTTCCGAAAGCAGAATATATTCTTCTAGGCAGTAGTGTTCGTTGCTGCGCTCTCCTAGTTGAGGAACCTAAGTAGGCGTGCACATGACTTCAGCCCCATCCATGGTTACTCATCGAGGCAGCTCAGCCCCTCGAACCATGTCCCTCCACCGAATGTTCACAATGCGCTTTGAAGCTTGCAAAAGAAACGGACCCGATAATACAAACTTTGGTTGTATACTGTACAGTTTTCACGGCTTCACGATATAGTGAACAGCATAACCAGCTTACAGACAAGTATCTCTGTTACATTTTTAAGTCTGTGGTTCGTTTCAGGCGCACCTTCCAAGATGGGTAAAGTTAGCGCTAATTTTGGCCACGGAGATAACAAATCAAGGTCTCTGATTACTCGACAGATTGTTTTCCGGTCAGTAAAACTCTGAGGAATTTTCGATAGTCTCCATTAGTGTAGATTCTGGATATGAACGTAGTACCTCTGCCCAAAGAAAACCGAAGGAAAAAGTGTCTCATTTTGAAGACATCTAATCTCACTATGGAGGTTGCGATGATCACAACGGTGATCATTTACGCGAATCACGCACTGTCAGTTATACATAAAGGCATGCGAATGGTCAATTTTCGCAACAGGCTTGGCGTAGCTAACGTTGGTGATTTAGTTGGCCACTATTCACGTGGTATTCCATTTGTACATAGTTCCGTAAGTTGTGAAGGGTAGCTGATAGTATTTTAGTCAATTCTAACAAAACCCTACGGAACTAATAAGAAAGACCTCAGAATCTGTTGTTTTCGTTATAGACTTAAGCATGGAACTTAGAATCAGTCTTTTCACAATGTATCTCTCTGATACATTTCGATGCATCTCACCAGTTACATACTGCAGTCAGTGGGTTTACATAGCCAAGTTCGGTGGTCGTTGCGGTGCAGAACGTCACAACCAATAACTATCGACGTTCACTCGAATCAATGCAAGTTACTTACCATAACAACCTGGTACTGATTAACGAGACATTCTGTATGCAGAAGGGTAGTTTCTAACTACTACTATTGAACAGTATACACCAAGTAGTTGAAGAAACTAACAGTGATAGACATGGACCAGTAGGATTAAAGCTAGTCTCTTTCTGCTCTCTAA
>LUCH01000609.1:89213-148084 GCA_013368495.1 Paragonimus heterotremus | reverse complement strand
CACATCAGAATTGTCCTCCTACAGTAGTGGACGATATGTCTCACTCGAAATAAACCACCACATGCAATCAAAGATTCCCGGATGTCACGGATGCATCATTCGTCACCCATTCCGATCATTCGCCATTATCTTCCCCAATGAAGATACACAGCCTCCGAACATCATATCGCTTTGTGTGCAACTTACCTCAGCGATATGCGACCAAATATAAGTAGCTGTTCAGTTGACTCCATTCATGTTAGCCATTGCTAAACAATCCTCGCGTTGCTCAAGCGACTTCACTGTACGCGAACGAGCCCATTAGATGTCTGCTTATTTTCACGAATTTTGAGCATTTTTCTGAATCATCGACTAACACCAAAAGTAACCTAGATAGATTCTAGTCAGACGTGTGTCTGAATTTCTACCTCGTGGATATGTATATATGCATGTGTCTCGACACCAGTTTGGCGAACACGAACAAAGTCGCTCCGTGTAATGACTGGTCATGACTGCAAAACGTGGGTTAGCACAGACTTGTGCCGTTTCATCATAGAGATGAGAATGAATGAACTTTGTACTGTAAAATCATGTCAAAAAGTGGATCCAAGTATTTACGTGATCAGTCACTCGCTGGTCGTGCACCAGTCCACGGTCGTAACCGTGAGGCACATGCAATGAACGGAATTGCGTGTTTGATATACGAAAGTTCATTAACAATAAACGGGTCCAACGTTGGAATTGTTCTGCGGCCAACATAGTTTGCTATCCCACCTCTCCTATTTCATCGAATTTATGGCGTACAGCATTACTGTTACGTTTATGTATTATTAACGTAATACAGTGATTATTACTGTCCCTTCTGTCACCCATCACTGAGCCTACTAGACACACGTTGTTAATCAGCATCCACGGATGAAATGCCATCATTCGACTGTATTGTAAAATAACTCACTATTTCAATGAGTGTAATGTCACACAACGATTGGATAAAATTCCGTCCCTCTCTTTTCCGTTTTATTCTTATCCTTCAAAAGGTGGTATATCAACGTTCACACAGCCTGTCGAACTCCAAGTGTGGCTTCGTAACTCAGCTGGTACAGTTCTTGCTGCTTTGAGGCATGGTGTTTCAGTCACTGGTTAGAATCCAGCCAAAGCCCTGGCTTTTCACAATTGGGTCTCACATGAAATCATAAATCTGGCAAACTACCTATTGTATGAATGCCGCTGATGGTATGTCACAATTAATTTTTACGAATATCGATAGTGGCCTTGTAATACCATCCTGTTAATCAGATTTTGAATATAGTTGAGAGTCCATTTGAACTCCATCTTGAATCTCATAGTCAACCTTCAGGTTTAAAATTCACTTCCCCTCGAAACGCATAGGATTTCACTTTTTCATCACTATCTTTCCTATTTGCCTCCTGATAACTCTCAGTCTTTCTACAAGCATTGTTGACACCATAGAGTTTATCGTTTTGACAGCGTGTGCCAAATCTTTTGCTTCCACTGTTTTGCCTCCCACAGAAGTATAACATTATACGACGGTTATAATCTTGACAGTGACAGATCGATGAATGAGAGAACCATCTAACATTTCTATTGCTTAAATGACATCCACTATTAAACACAACCGGTTGTCAAAGTTCTTGTTATGGGGTCAAATAATTGGCCACTCGTCAAACACTGTCGTGGTCAAGTAACATAATCACCAAGTATGAACAAGTTATCAACACTGTCTGTAATCAGACATGGGATAAAACACTGATGTAGTCCCATTATGAAACCGACTACTGTTGACAAAATGCATACAGCATGTCCGTTTGTTCAAGCTCCATGTAGACGATATTGGTAAAACGAAAGAACTTCCATATCCATCTAGAGAAAACGAACTACTTAGTGCATGTGACCTTGTACAAACTGGAAATTGTCTAGCTTAATGGGTAACGGATCAGTTTGTTATGTATCTAGTTATAATGTAAGGGCTTCTTTATTGGTAGACTTTGTAATTTACGCTAAACAGTTGTAACTGGAAGCAACCCCAAAAGAAGATTGCTATATTTATAGAGCAGCACGTTACAGTACTGTATATGGGAAGAATGAATAACAGTCACTAATAAGCTAGCTCCATACCAATAAATATCGAAACCATTGTATTTTAAAGTCTACAGGACTCATACGCATTTCACTGATAGAGTACAGCTCAGCTTATAGGCATAGTCTCAACACGTTGTGAGTCGATTTATGTGCATTGTAAGTGCTGGAAAATAATAACAGTATGCAACTCATAATTTCAGAACTTGTAACAACTTACTTCACTGTCAACGTTTCCCTGCTGATGCACAGGCTTCGGAAAATCAGATTTTTTGCTTCTGGAACGAGATCGAGTTGACATATTTTTGTAATACCTCAATCCGATAGATTGTAGGATCGGACAGACAATGGAAATGGAACCTAGTAATAACTTTCACTTCTGACCCGTAGGTCGAGAAGAAACTCCAAAACAAAACCGATAGACTTACAACTTAGCTACAAGTCAGTTCATCCTTAAGAGAGTTACGTTACACTAACAAGTTCAATCTTGCACAGCAGCCGATAATCAAAAGACCGTCATTGGTTAACAAGCACAGGTCAACCTCAGAAGTTTCTTAAAAGTCAATTAGGTGAAGCATTGAACTCAATTTCAAAAACATCAAGAGGACGGAAGAACATAACCGTTGTTCCATTCAAGGAATGGACATCACAGATGATTCTTCATTTCTTCAGGGAAGTAGACATCTCAACAGTTTCTCGATAATGAATGACACTGTGTGAAGTCTTATTGCACTTGAAGGTTCAGTTGCTTGTCAGGAGAACTAGTAAAGTAAAATGTACTCACAATTTTATACCGGATAGGTGGCCGGAGAACTTGTTATTAGAATAAATGAGAAACGAAGAAACATTGGTAAAACAGTCCAAAAATTCCCTAAACGTTCAGAACAGGATAACTGCATGATCGATGATCACGCACTCGGTTTAGTTCACGTAATTAATCTGAAAAATATCGAAGTAATTGAACGAGACTTTAAGACTGCGTATGAGCATTTAGTCGAAGGGACTATTAAACTTTCGAGGTCCACCACTGCTGTAAGTGAAAGTACTGATGAATAATGTATCCGATAGGATAACTCAGAACAGACCCCCATGGTGAAAACCTCGTACTTCGGTTGTACGCAAACCGATAACTGGAATAGCACATCCAAATTCATCAAATACTCCACCGGCTGATCTACAGATCTACAACGAGAGTCGGTTTTCGGAATTATTTAATGGATTCTGTATGAGACAGTGGAGGATGGATTGAGTCAAAGCGTGGAAGTTCTCAGCTCCCGGTATGGTCACTTAGTTCAACTAGTGGACATCCTGCTACGTTTTGGCACGCTATTTCAGCCACTGCTTACTACTCCTCCACTTGCATTCTTCAAAATCAACTGACTATTTGAACAATCTATCAGATCGACTTTATCGATCTCATTTCTGCCTCGTTTTCATACATTCCCGAACTACTGCGATTGACATTTGGAACCATATGTTAACCCATCTTTGTAGACAACTCACTCGTAGCCTATTATCTTTAACTTCATTTAGCCGCTTACATTCGGCTTGCGTTGATTACCATCACAGTTGTAACTGGCTCTTCTAGTCTAATGAAGATTTGATGTCAGAAGTACCACGTTACTTGCAAATTGAATTAGTGGTTATTTACCAATTGTTTTGGAATTATGAATCTCAATCATAGTCCAGTTGAGTTCGAAGGTAACCAATATATCTACTGTGCAAGTAAACAACGAAGTAATTAGATCACATACGCAAGGTTGGACGGTCGGCGAACTTTTCAACCGAGTTCATTATTTCAATGTGCACACAGGAACTCGAAGTCGTGTATGCTGGAAACCGTTTACATCTGATCGCACCGTTCGCACTTTTGGAAACGTTTCACCAAACCGTAATCTGCATGAAACACGGATGCATATTTGCAGGAGGTATTTTAATCCGGGTCAGTAATTTTTTCTACGCTGGTGCGTGTTAAGCGAAAGAATTGTGAATTATTCTAACAACCACATGAGACTACAACTTTCCGGGTACTACTTAACTGTGAGTGAAAGGTTACAATGAATGCTCCTAGAAAACCTAGTATTGGATCAGTGAACTGTCGAGTTAGGGGCAATTCTCACAAACATGAAGGTCGGAGGTCCATTTAGACTTTGGGGCTAACCGTTAATGAGCCTTGTCAATAGATTTACTGAGGCTTAGTACCACCCATTATAGTTAAATGAGTGCGTATCTGTGGTTAGTTGTGTGGTTTTTAACTCGTGTTGTATTCATCACGTGCTGCCACCGTCCTGAATGGTTTATGCAGCCGAAGTATGATCACACACGCATACACATACATAAACACACCAGAACATGCTCAACTGGAGATGCACGTGTCTAACTGTTCTGTTCAGACTTCAGCCGTACTTGATGCTGTTCAACCGTGTTTTCTCGAGTACTGAGCAAATCTAAGATTAAGTCATCCCAGCGACTACTTACAAAAGTCAAGGCTTGATAATACTCCATTACCTAAGGACGGAATGTCAGTGATTTTAATGTCCCATGATACACATCCTCAGGTTAACATCCTACGACTGGTTTTCTTCTTGCATGAGTTCATCAAATAGCGATAATCTGAAATGGGATCGAACGGACAATCATTCACATTACAAGAAAAGTTCCCATCCCCTCAGTCATCACTTCTTTGAACCTCGCTCTTAACGGTGGGTTAATATATGATTTATGTGGAACTTATCAACACCCCGTTAGGATGGAGAACTTCTGACTGTAGCCAGTGTAAACTGATAACCCTGAACAGACTGTGTCTACCCTTGCTAACAAGATGTAGGCAAACTGCACGTTGACGGACTACCAGATTAATCATCCAAAAAAATTTGTACTTTTCACAATAAAATTGCAATTTTGATGAGCGTTAGACTAGTTGGTAGATTTAGATTGTACGTAAATTACATCTGGATGTATGCAACGTTCACATTCCCATTTTCGTTTCAGTCGGTGTTATTTTAAAAGAAGCTCTAGACCTAGGTTCTTTGTAGTGCTCACCAATAGGGCATACCTTTGTTATAGCCGAATTTGGAACTCCGTATCACGTTATCACGAGATAGCTGTATTCATCACAGTGCCACTGACATCAAGTTGGAGGTCACTGAATTAACATTGCTAAACACTGAGATGCATCTGTTCGTGGCAACAGTTTGCACTACTAACGAGTTCTAGCAAGAGATAATCTCGACAAAATTCTATCTGAACATGGAGACTGTAGTCAACTGTGAATAATGTTTAATGTATATTCATGATTCTCTCTCCCGTTTCTGTTGACGTTTCAAGAAGCATATCGATCCCGAGGGTTCTTACATATTTTCATGTGCACGAACACTATTACGTTTCTAGCATAGCCGTTTCAGTTCAATCAAAATTTTGGCTGCTATGGTAACGGAGCTTGTGAGGTTGCTAGCACGCGTCAGTAAGACATGTGAGAACACACAGAAACACGATACCCTGTGGGTCGACTGATGTTCACCCGATGCGCGCAAGTTCTGCCTTTCATGTGGTTGTTTTCGTTCAGGATTTACGGCGAAGTGGTCAATTGTGAGTGGTTCAGATAAGAAATATAGTTAGTCAGAGTTCGTCTGGCTGTTCGTCCTATGTCATTTGAATCACGGAAGAAAGATCAATCGAGATTTCTGGCAGAACCTTCTAGAATTCAAGCTAAAATTGCTTTAAACAAGAAGGAAAGAAGGTGAATATTTTGAGGTGACCTTTCACAGTCTCTCTTCAATCGAAAACGAACATCGGTCATGTACCACTTTTACCAGCACGGTAACTACTGACGAAAGAATAACGCACAACTCAACACAAAGAAACTTTCAAACGTTACCGGCAGCCATTCCTGGTGTCTATTGACGCTTAATCAATAAAACTTTGCCGAACTTAATTAGTTGCATACTACCACTCGAAGCTCGTGTGCAAAGGGCTTAATTGAAATCAGGTGAATGGCCGACGAATGCTTTTCGATCGATTAGACTCATGCATACACTAACGGTTACGTTTTTAGTGCAGACTACATTTGAGTCAGGTCGCTGCGCGTTCAAATGTCTAAGTCATTAACTTTGGGTTGGTTCTACATACTTAAAACCTCAGTGAAATAGCCGGACCGTGCCTGGTTTAAGGTTACCATTTCGATGTCATCTCATTAAGGGCTCATTAAGAAACTGACCTGACCAGATGAGTCAAGGGCAAAACCGAATGAACGGGAGAACTGAGAAGGATATGTCCATGATTCAAATCCAGCCTAAACTGTTAATAGTGAAATATCCCCTTAGAAATCATGAAAACAATCTATCTTCAGCTCACAGAACGGTTTCGATAAATCCTCACCTCCAGTTGTTATAATTATATATCGATATTAACTCATCTACTTCTGCTTACCTAGTTGACTGTGACACGAAGAGAACATTTCGCATCGTCTACCGTACCCCGGTCATCATATCAAAAAAGACCCAATGGCCTATCTTGTCTGTAGACGGTGTGGTCGCCATCCGATTGCACCATCCAGACTTGTGCGTTCAAAAACAGCATGTTTACAGCTTGAGATTACCATGGGCAGGCGTATACACTTAACTCACGGGACGATTTGACCTCTTTCATATCATCCATCCCAATTAGCACTGATTTTCCAAATCTTACCTGGTTTGTGAGTAAAATCACAACAAAGTTTTCCTTTTGTTTTATCCATTCGTCTTACCCTCGCTCTACTCTTGATCAATAACTTTTCTTACTGTTACTTAATCTGATATATACATGTGTCAGCTTAAGGTGAGAATTTATCAAAAATAGTATTGTTCGCTGAAGCAAACTTTCTAACCTGACAACAAAAATTATTTCCCTCTGTCCACATTAAACCGACTGTCGTTGCCTGAACAACGGAATTTGGCTTGTCACCAACAGTTTAAAGTCGGTTTTGCCCCAAGAATACAGGAAACAACAGTACCCAAGAAGACGGTATACTTAGAACTCCCTTTTTTAGGGGACGGCTGGTCAACAATGACAAAACGACGTCTAACAGCTGCTGTATCCAGATCTTATAACGCTGTAAAACTATGTATAATACAGCGAACCAAGGCCTTGCCAGTCTCCTCGGCTACGAACAAACAGCCTACGTCTGTCACATCCCACTGTCTATACAAATATTCATGTAGTTGCAGTATGAGCTACATAGGGAGGACAAACCGTCTGCTGGCTACTCGTATCAAGGAACATGTTCCCAAGTGGCTGGAAACACAACTAGATACGCCAGGCGCATGCATCGAGGCCGACGGACGGCACCCGGCATCATCAATAGCGAAACACATAATCCAAACAAGACACAGAGTCAAGGTTTGTGACGCATTCTCTGTGATTTTTCGAAGTCACCGGAAACGTATCCTCCAGTTTGCTGAGGCTTTGGCTATCAGACGTTTTAAATCCCCCCCTGTGTGTTCAAAAACAGTTTGTGTTGACGCTGCGGCTGCCTTGGTAGTCAGCATTCCCATTTATTTAATCCTCATTTCCGTGTCCGTCTCTCTAATCCCTTAAGCCATTATTTCCGCCCTACGGAACCTTATCTTAACGTTTAAAATTAGTTACATGTCCATGTGTGATCAGAATGTACGAAATGTTACTCCGGAGAACATCACATGATTTACGTCTTCTCATTGCCTTATTCAAATATCTTCTTGGTTGTCTGTTTTAATTAATAAATCACCAAAGCCAAGGGGGATTTGAAAATACATTGCTCACCTAATCTTGACGATGCTGCTGGTTCGATAAGTGACAAGAGACATATGGGTGTTAGTTTACTAATCATGACATTTGAGAGCAGGAAGTTCCTTCGAACGAATTTCTTCGGTATCCGGGTAAGTGATATCACTGCACCATTCTCTGAAAAACAGATTTAGGCCAATCTTTTCCTTTGGCGCGGCATAATTATCTGGCGGCCTGTTTCTGGTGAAAACGACTGTGTTTAGTATGTGTACCAAAAACGCAAATTCGGGCAGCAAGTGTAAAAGCGCCCTCATTTGCCTGTGTAGAGATTGTGCAAAATAAACCGTACTTTGAGTAGTAGATTTCACTTGTTGCATAGTCACTGAGTAAAAGAAAGTAGAACAGCTAAAAAACAGTAGTCACAAGCGGCAATTGATGGAAGGTCTTCAGAAACTATGACAGCGTGTTGAAAGATTATTCGTATGGGCTAATATGTGTTCAGAAAAGTTTAGTTTACGAAGGAGAACATCGAAACTCCTCATTTTTTAACTGATGCTAGCTTGAAACGTTTAAGCAAAAAGAAAAATTATTGGTTGGCTGCAGTTGCTGTTCAGCATAAACTCCAGATATCCCCATCACTGTTTTCAGAATACATCCGAAACTTGACGTTTAATATTGGTTTAATAATATACATTGTGAAACAATTATCCCTTCGGGTTTTGTACCTAATAGGAGAAACCAAGGTAGACGGAACAGCTGTCTTCCGCTGTGCTTAAACAGGCTACCAGAGGGTGAAGGTGCCTTAAAAACGGCTAATAAAAATGGGACCGTAAGCTCCTGAATATAAAGTTGTGCAGAATTATGAAAGGACAGAACTAATATATTTTCAGTAGTCTAATACGACGTACAGAAAACTGTTCAATATTCACCTAACTTGCGACTACACAGGCGAATGTCTAATGCGACGTAGTCGTCAACGTGTTCGCCTCTTGAAAGCCTGGCCAAAAATTTAAGCCCGATCGTCGCACTAATAACAAGATCAAAAAAAAATGAAGCCTGGGTATTGTACTGCTGCTCGAAATCGACTGACTGAAACGTCTACGAGAATGCGATATGTGCGATCAACTGTGAATCAGCAGCTAAAATGCTCTACCGCTAGCAAGCAATAAGTGACGGATCATAGAAAATTGTATGGATGGGTGCAAGTCGGCAGCAGCGAGTATGTGGATCTCTTTATCGAACTGGACAAAGGTCGGATTCAGTCTGGAAAGTGAGGATGTCTGTGGTTTCTCAAGAGTTTGTCAGTTAACCGCTCGCACGCTTTCCACTGTGCTTAACAGGTAACATCCGGAAAACGTGCGTACTGGTTGGCGAAACTTACAGGGCTCCTTGCGAGTTAACTTTTTCAGTACTAGTTCGAGGTAAGTGGCAAACGGACAGTTTGTCTCCGTAGAAAAGCATTCATAGAAGAGGACAGGAGTGGAAATACACCAAACGGAGCCACACGAAAGTCCGTTCCAGAACTTTGATGAAGACTCCAACAATATGAAGGACCATTTCGTATCGTGTCATAAACTGATACCCAAGTATGCGAACCAGAAGTGTCCCAGAAAAAAGTACATCCCGAGACCGTCCCATAAATCTTCAGCAATGACTGCCATTAATGAGCGAAACCAAAACATTCGGACACGAATTTTCGAGAGCCCAATTAGTAGAATGTACAGAAAGTGCATCATCCACAATAGACTTAACATGTTCATAGTACTGAGTATTATTTAACACTAATGATAAGTAGTAGGGGGTTTTGGTTTGCATAAGAGCTGAATATCACTCACATTTGATTGTAGCTGACGCATTCAGATAGACGTTCTCGCTAGCCCCTTTCGAAAAGAAGCACTAGACTCGAGTTTCGAACTCATTAGAGCTCGTCAGTGGTGCATATCATCGTCACTACCGGGACTAGAACTCCGGCCACGCTGTTCATGAGGCAACCGGGTTTACCACTGCGCCATTGACCTCATATTAGGCACGACCGAATTATCATATGTGAACACTCAACCACTTTCGCTTGTGAGTAATGATCAGGTTGCCCGATCATCTAGACAGGAGACACGATAACTGTCCTGGAAAGTCTGTGGGGATTCGACAGCTGCGATCCATCGTGGGTGATGTTCAATCTGTGCCATTTGGAATCTCCAACCTCTAATCGTTGGTCGGCTGTGGTCAACCATTAGTTTAAAAAATACATACATTCAAAACGGAAGTTTCGGTGCCAACTCTTAAGTGGTCCTATGGGCAATCTGAGATGAAATTCTTTTTACTACAGACAGTTACACTTGCTAAAACCACATGTAAAGGAGAATAATGTGATCAGTAAAGCAGTAATTAGTTAACGACGTTCATCTGCCAGAACATAGTAAACAAGTTCAATAATTTATAACCAACCGTGCTACCTCAACAGCTACTGTATTTTGTATGACTGTCTTACAACATTTCCAAGCTTATTGCTGCTCGACTGTTAACAAAGAATAACAAAATGCCGTTTCTTCCAGAAAAGAAAATTATGTGGTATTCATTAATAAAATAGGTGTTTTCAAAGGGGTCTTCTTTTGTGCAATACCCTCTTTGGTTGTTTAGCTGAAATTTTAAGGAGACCCACCTATATTAACTCGCTTTCGCCCGGATTCGAATGCTGACATTCTACTAGTGAACTCTTCTAGCAGGATATCAAAAATACCTTATTCGTAATAGCTACAAAAGGATTTTTGTGCTGTAGGAATGGGGCTGGTTAATACGCAGGAAATTCGAAGTGACGGCCGTTGTACACAAGTTGATACGATTCATCACATCACTTACATTCATACTTCTGTCATACACGATACCAGCAGAATCAGCTATCTAATGCGGCGCATACCAACCGGGAAGAAATCATCTTCTTAGGGATGATGTAGCCCTCAAAAGGACAGTTAGGAGACTATTTACGTCAATAAGGTGTTTGAGGCATTAATTTGACCAGTGAGTCATGAGAACAGCATTGCAGCTTTCTGAAATGACAAACAGTAGGTTCTCAGCATGAACAATCTAACAACTTTCGACTGAACCCCTGACCTGGAGGTATATTACATGTATCTGTGATCTTTGGAAGAGGATTGTGGGGTTCTTTTTAAATGTCTGAATCACTGATGTGCCTGTTCAACAGAACATGAAACCACTGCTAAAGAGGAAATCAATACATCTCAGAAGGATAAAAACCAAACAGGATGCTCAACGTTCAGGTCGCTACAACAGAAAGTCATATATTTTGCTACTCAGGGAGTAATTTTAGGATCAGCGGCCAAAGTTCTACCGGTACGCATTCCTAATGAGTAACAACATCCAAAAACCCGCTCGTGTGTGTTCCGGTGAATTTCTGCCACTAAACGCATATTACTTATCTCATCGTACTTTGAAAAATCCTAATGCCATTTACGGGCTTCCATCAGGCTGAACTTCTACACACTTCCAGTTAAGGTTCTTAACATCGACATCAATCCACAGACAACAAATCCTCAAGTGTCATTATCTATCACTTTCGGCAGTTGCAGTTCCCATAGCAAAATATATGATTAAAGTCCACCAGTTACGCATACTTGATGAACAGCAGCAATCACGAAACCTATCGTATGCTTCGAACAAGTTTTGACTACTGAACACGTACTACTC
The DNA here is from genome assembly GCA_013368495.1 of Paragonimus heterotremus. NCBI lineage: Eukaryota > Metazoa > Platyhelminthes > Trematoda > Plagiorchiida > Troglotrematidae > Paragonimus > Paragonimus heterotremus. The sequence continues at coordinate 136,564 of LUCH01000609.1, read as the reverse complement.
ATGCCACATTATATTAGAGAGAGAAAACCGATTTTTATTACACCAGCATTTTTCGATTTGTTGAAAGACCGTTTTAGCTCGTAAACATCTTGGTAATGAAGACTTGAAATTGTTTGGACACTGTCACTAGTAACTGAATCAAAACTGTTGTCTTCCAAATTAACCCCGAATGTCTCCCAATTGAGTAAACACTATCAGTTGAATAATCCCACTGAGACCCAAGAGGATACATGTCATCAAGTTCACTTATCTGGTACCATACGACCGAAAAGTATATTAATGGTGAGTTGTAACGGATTTTGGTTTTTATACAGATCGAATATTGCCCACAGTTGACCGCAGCAGACTGGATAATCTATGGGTATGCGACAGCTGCAGTCAGTTGTGGGTGATATTCAATTTATATGGAAAAAACTATTAGTTTGACGTGAACCATAGTTAAATATTTTGGACGTCTAACTTCCTAAACAAAAATTAACTATGACGTCATGTGATGCCGCGTTTTGTCGAAATATATAGTGTGCAGGTTATGAAAGTTCACGCCTTTAGACTCGATTAAGCAATCTTTCGTGCTTCGTTTAACCGGTGTCCTTTTTGTTGTTAACATAGAAAAGAATCCTGTTCATCAAGTTCAAACCGATTATCCAATTGAACAGATCAACTGACCTTCGGATTAGGAGATCTCTACTGTACCTGAAACTATTTGCACTTCAGTAAAAACATTTTAGAACCTCATCTACGCGGTTCGAAAATGACGTTTGGCCAAGAACAAAGTTCCTAAGCTTCTGATGTAGCTCCATAGCTTAGTTGGTAGGGCTACTGCCACTTTTCACATTGTTGTTCTGTCGTTAGTCGAAGTACAGCCGATGTTCAAATTTTTAACAGTTGGGTCTCTTCTAGAACAAACTTCTCAGCGGTCGATTAACTGAAAGCTTTTGAGCAACACTGCAACTCACAACGTGAACGTTTAGTCAGAATCCGTGGTAGGTACACAAACCTGATGAGTTCATACAAGAAGCAAAACGTGCATAAAGTGTTGATTTAGCCTGAGCATCCTCACACAATCAGCTTCAGATAACTTCTAATCGCACGATGTTCAAAATGTAACAGAGCGTCAATTGCTCTCAAACTACTGTTGTAGCAATAGTCTGATCACTGGTCACTGGCTGGTCATGACATGGATCATAGTTATCTATAAACGATATATGCCGATCACCTAACTTAAGTCAACTTTTTATGGACATGTGAGTCAATCTTTAGTTCTACAAATGTGATTGTGTCATATAACTGGACAATATTAGACTACTCCTGATCTAGCTTTTATTCAAAGCAATGAGGATGCATTGGTGTTTGCGATGCCAACTGGCTTGACAGATGTATTGGATCTTAGACATACAATAAATAAGACGGCTCACAAAATATGCGTCTCGTCAGCAGCATGAATAACTATAGTATGTATAGCTCATACATATCGGATAATGGAATACACGTCGGCATCAACTGGAACACGTACGTTACCCTGGACACCACGCCCATCAGGTATTAATTTGACTGAACGATTTTTGGCCTAATGGGGTCATGTGGACAACCCGTAGCGGACCATTAATTTCCATGTTCAATTAGCTTGTATAACGTATGATTTACTGGACACAATACAGTCACATCTTACCGCTTGCAGAACACTCTAATGGTTTCACCTTCAGTTTCACAAATTAATGGCGTGAACTAAAAACCGTATAAGTGGACTTCGATCATAATCCCTCCTCGATATAGACGCTATTGTCTAACACACAAAGCTGGAAAACACGTGCAAACCAACTACACTGGTAGCGATGATGGGTACATATCATGTTCAAACAGGAAAGCATTTAACAAGATCTCTCTGAGTCGAGTAATCACCGATAGCTGGTTATCCTCAACCACTAGATAAGGAATTTTTGCCGTACAACTGCAGCTACCAAATAACGTGAATGGACCGGCATATCTATCGTACAGGTTGCTGAAAAACGCAAAGACAAGAACATCAAGTCATGATCAACCGATAGCTTAATTAACCACGCCATCAATGTGATATAACACAAATCTTTCCAAACATATCCTTGAAGCAACTAACAAAAATATATTAGCTAAATTCCCCGTTGAAAATAAAGGGGTTCTCGATATATGCTGCCAGTTAGACTATATTTACGATGTATATATATACGTACATGATGAAGGTCACCTGATAGTTGGTAAACAGCGTTATAGATGGTGTCTTTTGAGGGAAACCGTTTTACGAAAATGGCTTTTGTTTAGGCTAGCACATTAGAACATTATTTATTTGGTGGTCAGTGTTATCAGGAAAACGCTGTTTCAGTGCTGTTCCTGTTCTACTACGTGGTCATGCGAACGATAAATCATGTTGAGTTTACAAAATGTCCACAGTAGTTTCCAAGTCTGGACGAGATGCAGAGAAGTGTAAATTGTGTCCATAATTCCTTGCCAGATTGCTTTTGGTTTGGTACGGTTTAACCGATGGACTAGATCAAACCTGTTATTCACAATGACAAAATGACTGGAATCAACCAGACTTGGTAGCATAATACCGTTGACTAACTTCGTCATCCAGCTACTGATCCAGAATGAATAATGTCAACAGACATGGTCTGATAAGTTTCCTGTCGAGTAGCTTGTATAACCGGATTCATATAAACAAGTCAAGGTGTACACACAGATAGAGCTTGCAAGTTAGACGGCATGTCTTTTAGGCAGCAACTCACAAATGTCAGGAAATTCCCATAAGATCAAAAGTAACGATGTGACGAAAAACTGTGTTCAAAAATCCTTCCTCAAGAAGGCCACCCGATATGGTTGAAACCTAGTGTATTGCAACTTGTTCGTAACGTTGTGTTATTCTCAGTCCACCTATCAGTAATAAGAAGTGACTGTTCACGAGTGGCAATAAAGGCTAGAGATCGATCATATCCAATCTAGTCACAAACATCCGACCCTGATTGTGTGACGTAACATTCAATCTGGGCCTAACCAGTTACTGTGTACGTAGTCAAATATTAGCCTTTACTATCGTTCGTTAACAGCTACTTCTTGAAAACCATGAAACCTGTGTAAATTACTGATGAATAGTCGAGGATTTGGTTAATTTCCAGTTGAACATCACCCACAGTTGATTGCAGCTGTCGTATTTCCATACACTCTCCAGTCGGCCCTTTTCGAAAAGAAGCACTAGACTCGAGTTTCGTTCTCATTAAAGCTCGTCACTGCCACTGCCGGGACTTGAACTTCCGCCACGCTGTTCATGAGGTAACTGTGTTTACTACTGCGCTGTTGACCTCAAGTTAGGCACGACCGAATAATCATGTTCAACCTGAAACCTATGTAAGTGTATTGACTTGAGAAACTATAGTTGTAGTCACCAAGGGCGCATGGTACAAAGAAACGAGATTCCTTGTCGATAATAACCCTGGCGATCGCTGAATCGTTTGTTATTAGAATACCTTACCCAAACCCGTGCTCTCAAAAGAAATTTGTTCAGAACTTGCACCTTCCGTTTCCACAGATTAGTCACATCCATTCTAACCACACACAAACATCCGATCCTGACCGTGTGACGTAACATCCACTCTGGGCCTAACCAGTTATTGTGTGCGTAGTTAGCCACTTCTTGTTTTTTGCGCTTTGCTTTATGACGTCTTGATGAAACCTATGTAATTGATGATTCACAACTTGACGTAAAACGATGTGAACATGTAGTTTGACGACATAAAATATCTTGAAAACAACAGCCGGGAATCTTCTGAAGATCAGTTCAGCCAACACAATACTTCAGAAAGATTGCCCGGTTTACATTACTTTCTGTTTTGCTAGTTACGACCATCGTGTGAGGCTGTTTGTACTTTTGTTCAGATGGCTGTTCCGTATGAATCTTCGCACGTGTACAACAAGATCCATTGAGAGTAACATCATTCATGCAAACATATTTGGCTCTGACAATAAAAACGAGTGGTAGATCTTATTTTCTCTAAAGATGATAAACAACTATTGAAATGATTGTATTGATCGTCCCATTAACACTCCTCTATATGATGCGCTAAAGCAAGCCATCAGCACGAAACCGCGGATATCTATCCAAATATTATGACTCGATATACACTTCATTCTCAGATATAAGTCACGAGTTTTGGTTAGTTAGGTTTGTCTAAATAATGGTGGCATTGTGAAATCGTCGTAGATATTAGGTCACAAAAAACGAACTTGTGTATGACAACATTTTTCATCACCGCTTCTGGAACTTTCACACTATTTAGGAATTGAGTCTGTAATGATTGAACTCGTGGGACAAATAACAGATAATGAACTAGCTGGAGCCAATGCTAGCCTTGACCTCGTGTAAGTGGAAGACCTTGAGCTGTATACATAATCACTAACCTAATCTAAATCTCAAGTAACTTTATAGGTGATAGTACGTAAAGCAACTGGTTGAACGATGTGAAACACTATTGTCCTAACCACACTGTTTTTTATTTGGATGTACCACGCAGGGCTTTTCTAATCCGATGGATCAATGGCATCAGGGCAATCAGGACACATATAGTTGATTGTATTAGTGCCGTTTCGATTGCTGAAACCGGAATTATAACGTGTTGTAGTCTACAAATTGCCGTCCTGGAAGATGGAATCGCCATAGTGTCGTTAGGTTCGTGTTTCAGAAAGTGAATTTGCAAAGATTTCGCTTTACGATGGTGAGGCCGATTAAGATTGATTATGGAATTGCATAATCGTAGGTAACACATACTCTAGGTTCATCAATTTCCAGTTTCCTTCTCCATGATAATCTCTTGTTGACAATGTTAAGCAAGATGCACACGATCGCCTTTTTTTACTAGAAAATGATGTTTACCTGTTATGAAACCCAGAGAGGTTAGTCAATGCATGCACATTACTTCGTCAGTACTCACTTAATTCCTATGCGTCGAACACATTTCCCCACGGAAGGCATTACGTTTTGAGTTGCCGGCATTGAGACATAGAATTGCTCAGGTTCATTTGTCTGACCAGTCTTTCGGTTTTAAAAGTTGGTTTGTTCTGTTTTTAGTTTCTCATTCCTACTCGAAGCGATTAAATGAAAAGCCTTTGTAAACAACCGACTGCAACATGACCTTACTTGAGTTGAGGATCGTGTTTCAATCTCCTCAGAACAGTTAACCGTACTGACCAAATAGCATGGTATTATACAGCCAGGTGTATTTAGTCATGCGTATATCGTATAGAGCAAGTGTGAATGGTTGCGTTCATCAGGTATTGGTAAGCTCTCTCCTCACCTTGTTATATTTCTATCTGGATGCAATCAACCTTAACTCTTAAATACAATAATACCGGTGGAGGTAACACGCGAGTCAAAAGAAGTATAAGCTTTATTCTGAAATCTACAAAGGATGCCGTCATTTTTAAGTGTTTGCATAAATGTGCTCTTTTACTTATAAGTAGTATGGCAGATCCGATCATTCAGAATAGACCCAGTTGCACGAACAACGTGCCCATATGCCGCAAGCGCTTTGTTAACTCAGCTACGGGGCTACGCCGAAAGTTCAGAAATTCCACACTCGGTGGCTGAAGACGCGCCCGATCAGAAAGCAGCTTAAGACGGCACAAGTGTGAGACATAGGCGGCCGTGACGCGTACACAGCACCACCTGCGTCTTAGCGCGAATGTGGGTCAAAACCGTAGCGCGTGGTCCGTGTTCTTTGATGAGCTGACCAGCTTTGTTGGATTGGTGTGTCGAGAGTCATACGACATAGATGTGGTAGTTCGTATACGTCTGTCGGCGAGGTGGAGAGCTGTTTAGCTTTGACCCTGTGGCCGGCCGTAAACTCGTATGTAACCGGTCCACAGGCCCCAGCTACTCCAATCGGTCTCGCCATTGCCGGCTGATATTTGCTCGTTCGCTTCTCTTCCAAGTTGACAAATGTCTCGGCTTTCACCTCTGACGCTAGTCCTCAGTTAGTTGACTGGTAGGCACGAGGACGTTCCAACTGACCAGGATCACCATTTTCCGGGATTGAGTGCTCAGCTCTCAACTTCGTCAGCTCAGCTCTCCGGGCGTTGTGCCAGCCTCTCTACAACGCAAGGCTTTGCAAGTTGATAGGCCTCCGATCACTAAATTTGTCCAAGACGTACCAGAAATTCGCGCTGTTTTTATGTCCTCGTGCAAGTAATGGTTCACAAGTCCCACCACCCACTTGCAGGTGGAGTATACGCTACCTTTCGGGCATGTTTAATATTAAGGAACTGAAGAAAACAGTCACACTCATAGCAATTAAACTGTGGTCCATCATCCGTCACGATTTCTTCTGGGAACCCGAAGCGGGCGAATAGGCGCCTCAACTATCGTATGTTACCGGCGATAGACATCTTACCACTGAGCTAGACTTCGAGCTATTTACTATAAAATTATATCTGAGGAGTAGAGCTGAATGGGTCCATGATGTCAGCGACAATCTTGGGCCAGAACTTCAATGAGTGCGTCAGCCATCTTGGAACCTTCATCGACTTTTTGGCAAGCGACACAATTACGCACAGACTCTTCTATCGTCGTTGATATTCCTGGCCGCCAAAACGGTTCAATTATCCTGTGTTTTGTTCGAACTATTCTTAAGTGGCCGTCGTTTGCAAATATGATCCGAGAAGTTTGTTCAAGTGTTGCTAGAGATATAGGCCTCGGCATAAGATATCCCTCTACCAACCTCAGTTTATGTTATGGAAAGTAAAATGACCGTGCCTTATCTGTGAGTTTGCTATTAGGAGGCCAGCGTTGTATTACATGTTGGCCAACCTCCTTCAAGTTCATATCGCTCTCATTTGCCGATTGAAGCTCCTGTTTATTGATGATTGATACTTTATAAGAATTAACTGTGGAAACCAAACTTCTCCTCCTCTTCCTTGTAGTTAGCTACATCTAAAGGAAGTCGCTAAAACCTTTCAGCGGCTGGACTGTCGCAACCCAGACGGGATTTAACATGAAACTAGCGAATTGCTGGCCTCGTCAATCAGCAATTTATTCTCTTCGGCTTGAGTCCGTTCGTTCCTCTGGTTAATAAGGTTGTGAGAGCAGCATGGTATGTGCGAAGTGTGAACAGACCTCACAATCCTAAAAGCAGGTGATGGCTTCTTTTTCACCAAGGGAGTACAACACTTCCACAGGCCAAACCTTTTGGGAGTCGTATGTACTTACTTCTTACTAATAATTTTTTGTCCCTTATAGGATTACTCATAAGTTAATATTTAAAGCGTCCCTAAAAATGAACGTCGGACAACTGTTGTCGAAAAATGCCATAACAAGAGTGAACAGAATACGTCTTTTCATTTCGTCGAACGCCGAATGTTTTACTGATTTTCACTCAAAAATTTTCCCCTTCCTCAGAGCATGCAAAGGTTCCGCTAAAGTGGCAGTCTAATAGATAGTTCAGAGTGTAAAAACATATACCTAAGAAGTTATCAATTTCCGGTCAATTCTTTGTAAAAGAACTTTCCGTAACGGCGCTGATGTTTTCAACGTTCAGTTGCACCACATCGGTAGATATGGTGCGCTACAAAAATTCGATTTCAGGATCATGGGATCTATAATTTGCAAGGTTTAATCTAAAGTCAAGTTTCTTCAGGTGCCGTAACATCGCATGTAGACGAAAATCGTGCTCTTCGCTAATGAAGCCAAGTACACAGACGTCGTCCGGGAAGACTAGCTGATGAATGGTTCATGAACTTTTGTTAAGCAGCCAATGTTAAATTTAGGCTAATCGGCGAAACGCTGTACTAGAAAAGTAGATCGTCTTTTTGGAAGGCCGTAATGTGGTTGGATAGTGACGTTAACGACACGTAGAAGTTTGCCTTTCCTTAGTCTAATTTTGATAAAAACGACCACCAACCAGCCTTAAAAATAGTCCAATGGCCGTTAGAATTATGAATCTACCCGCCACAGCTTGATCATCTAGCGATTTCAAGTCATTGCATATTCGAGCTGTACCGTTCTTGTTTAGCACAGTGACCATGGGATGAACCCATTTCGAACCATTTCCTCGTTTGGTCGGAAGAATCGGGCGCGGCTGTGGTATACTAAATGGTTGTGTCCCTTCCTCGAAGCGGATTCGGTGGGCAGCTTCCTTGAACTAGCTGGGGAATATATTCACTGGGATCGATGTGCTAGTCGTCATAGCTCCCATGCGGTCAATCGAGCCACTGTTGTACTCCGACCGAGTACAGCTCGACTGTTCAAAGAAGCCACATGTACGGCAGCACTAGTCGACGCTGCTTCAATAAACAAATCCATCACAGTGAGACCTGGAATGTGACCCCATGAATATGAATAACTGTTAAACTTATGAGCTGAGGGATATTATGACAATTCACTTAAATTCCTTCTATAGAAGCTTTAGAAAATAGCTATTATCGGGGAGACGGAATCCAGTCGAACGTCAATAGTTATCCTACGCCGGTATGCAAAAATGAACATCGTTCGAATGTCAGGTGAAGGGAGCTTGGGCTAAAGTTCTAATTGATTGATCATGGAAGTGTAGAACGAACATAATTATAAAAGGCTTCACCTTTTTCCTGTTGAAACAAGATAATCTGAAGTCTGTGGAGCAGTTTACGTCCCGAGCAGTCAGAGTATCAGAAAGAATAAGTTCGAAGGCGTTAGGCTAACTCAACATATTGGCAATGCGTGGCGTCCACTTAATTGATCACATATCTCCCGATGAAGAATGGACGTAGCTCCAAAGCGATATCGCTATTCCAACAATAGTCATGAGGTCAGTTAGTGCACATTTTAGTTATCTGCAGTTCCGCCAAATGTTGGTAAGTTTTCGAACTTCGTAAACGCGATTTGATTCATGGAACATGTTCAACGCTTTCTATCGTAGGCTGATGTCTGGCAAGCGAATGACAGGTCGTGCAAACTGTTCGATCAACTCATCTACTCAATTCTACTGTGTAGATTTCATTAATTTGGAAATTATCATTCAGCGATAAGTGCTTAACCAACTCACATCAATAGAAAGAAGATGCACACCAATGTGACACGTCACTTTAAGGGGTAACCTGTTTGCGTTCACCAAAGTGGTGTTGTGACAGAAGCACGCATAACCGCACTATAAAAGAAGAGTAACACACTCGACAAAAGTGCGGCTTGGCCCGCAGCATTTCATGAGTTCAAAAACAAAACGCTCTATCGTCTTCTCGCTTGGCAAGATGTTCACGCCAAAAACTACACACTAAAACTTGTTTGTAGTTAAGAAGCCACACTAGAGGTGTTCTCCTACGGTAGTGAACGATATATATCACTCGAAATAAACCACCACATGCAATCAAAGATTCCCGGATGTCACGGATGAATCGTTCACCACCCATTCCAATCATTCGTCATTTTCTTCCTTGGTCAGGATGCACAGTCTCCGAACACCATATCGCTTTGTGTGCAACTTACCACAACGATATGCAACCAAATGTAAGTAGATGTTCAGTTGACTCCATTCCTGTTAGCCACTGCTAAACAATCCTCGCCTTGCTCAAACTCCACTGTGCACGGACCAGCCCATTAGATGACCGTTTATTTGCGAGAAATTTGACCAAATTTCCGAATAACTGACTTACACGAAAGTCAGCCAGATGGACTCAAGTCAGACATGTATATGAATTTCTACCTCCCATATATATGTGTGTCTCAACTCCAGTTTGGCAAACGCGAACAAAGTTGCTCCGTGTAATCAGTGGTCATGACTGCACAACATGGGTTAGTACAGACCTGTGCCTTTTCATCATAGAGATGAAACGGTTAAGCTGGTGGACAAGATCCACAATTCCCGTACCAATGAACTTTGTACTGTAAAACCACGCTGGAAAGTGGACCCAAGTATTTGCGTGATCAGTCACTCGGCGATCGTGCACCAGTCCACGGTCGTAAGCGTCAGGCATGTGCAATGAACGAAATTGCGTGTCTGAGATACAAACGTTCATCAAAAACCAACAGAACAGATAAAAGTATAGATATACTTGGGAACAACAGAAAAGTGTTACCGAACCCCACTGACCATACGTTGAACCCGTTACACACGAAGCGTCGGGCGTTCGCATTTTTGGAAGTACCCATTATAATCAACAAAGTAGCCAACATGGGTGCTTTTCTATGTTTGATCATCTGGCTAATCACGACGCAATAAATACGGAAATAGTAACGCTGTTTATAATATCTACTGATCGTTTTTCTGGCTCATCCAAGTCACTGTTTTAATGTTTGTTGTGCTGAACTTAGCCCGATAGTCAAGCACAAAAACAATTAGTTCGCTGCTTTGTCGTTCTTAAAACTCCACTCAAGGAAAGTCAAACCTAACCAGTCCAATTAACTGCTTAAAATTCCCATTAAAACAATAGTTCTACTCCGTTCTGTGACCTCAGCTGTGTTGGTATAAGACAAGACAAAATGGAAACAACTTTCATGTGTACGTTCTTGCAAAGGAGACTGTTTTCATATATAGCGGTCTGCATACTGTCGAGGCAAATAAAAACTGTAGACTACAGGAAAATACGTATATCAAATCGTGTGTAGGCTTCATAATCCACGAAAGTAAATTTTACAAATAAAACAGGCAGCTTTGGGGATCTTCAACTAGGAATTAAAGCCGGTAATTTCCAAAGATAAAAAAAGCAATCCTTTTGTTTTGGTAGGATACAATAATGTCGGTTACGATACGCCACTGGAGTTCACTCGCCCTATCACAATCGTGGATCATGAGTTGAAAAAAAGGTCATGCGCATGAGTCTGCTACACTATCATGATTACTGACTTATAGGGAACTACACTTAAACCTTGTCATGAGTTGTGGCGGTGGGTGTGCGAACAAACTGCCATCCACTTGAATTGCAATACCCAGTTCAGCATGATTTTCCCAGTTTGTTCAGTGGTGAAGATTGGAAAGCATTTTCTTGTGCTGGCATGACGTACAAGTTGTGCTCTCACTACCATGCAAATCAGGTCTCAGATAAACGGGATAGTAAAAACGAAATATCGAGCAGTAGAGCTCATTACCGGTTTGGTCAACTGTTGGTGACCCGGCTCTTATCAAGTAGCGAAGCTTTTACGCACAACGGAGAAAATTTCCACGAATTCAAAGTGATTATGTCTATCGTGTCATAGGTACTGACCTTTGAATATGCAAGCCGCACAGCCGTTTCCAAACACCTGGAGACTGAATACCCGTCACCGCATTGTTTTCATAACAAAGGCCTACGCAGCCAAGAAACCGATACAGAAGGCCCATTACGCATTTGTTCGAACAATGTTTCACCAAAGGAAGAAAAATGTCATACAAGAGACTTGCAAAGTGAATCGCGGTCTCCTGAATTAATCCAAAGATTACTAGTTTGACACGCCGTCAGTTCAATCACAAACGGATAAACGACCTACTCATATGACCCTGTCTGTAAGTTGGTTCATGGTCAAGTTAATCATTAGAAACGACGTATCTCGCACTTTCACTGACGAAGTCGGTAAACGTATTTTGTAAGATGATAGTTCCATTTCGTGCGTTCTCGTCGGATGCTACACATAACGGAGGTGAGCTATGGATTAATTGATTAAACGAATCAGACTCACGACTCAAGTTAGTCAACAGATAATCAACTATGCCTCTGATGTGAACAATCTACCTCCCAGACGAGATAGTGGTTAGAGCGTTTGATTAAACATTTTAGCCGGTTCTTTCCGAGATCAGGTACTAGGCTGGCAGTTTAGTTATGTTACCATTCGTCAGTAGTAGAGATCCTTGCCGCGATCGACAGTTGAGTTTCGGCCTATGTTCCAATAAAGCAACCATGCCGATCAATATGCCACTGACCTCACGTTAGGCATAATCAAATTATCCTATTTTAACGCTCACTTTGAGCACTGCCCCGATTGATCTATCGTTGTTTCATATGTTCATTTAACTAAGATGTACTAACCTCGGTGATCTAAATTCTATTATCCAGGCTTTACTAAGAATCAGTTAAACATTGAAATTCAATTCAAAAATTTAGTGAATCGATTAATGCAACTTAATTTAATTTGGCTCCATAATTGGAAAGTTTCAGGTATAACCTGATGAACGACTGTTGTAGGTGTCGTAGACTATAATAATCTCTTCAGTCACGAACGTAAAACACCAGAATATATAGGATATGCGAATAGGAACAACAATAGAAACAATTGACGATTGGTTGTAGGATAACCACACCAAATTTAGTAGGAATGAAGCCAAAAAGTTTGGGCGTCGTGTTTAACATGTTATTAGTAGATGAATTGAGAATAACACAACGTTACGAGCAAGTTGTAATACTCTACGTTTCAACTACCTCGGGTGGCCTTCCTCATAACGAACAGAACTGTCGAGTCTACCGTGCAAATACCGTATCATGGACAAACGTCTGAAAAAATTAGCTCCATACTTTCTGAGTACACTATACGGACAGTATTCCGGTTAGATAGCACCTTAGAACGACTGGTGATGCATCCGAAGGATCCGGTTTCTATAGGAGATCAGACAAATTGTGTCTACGAAATCCAATGCGGTGATTGCAATATCAGCTACATTGGGGAGACAAGCAGGCAATTGAAAGTACGTGCTGCTGAACATAAAAAGCACACGAGGTATCCTCCTAAAGATGCACTTCAACTTCGCAAACTGGAGAACGATTGGGCCATCTCACTTCATGCACTGTCAGAGAATCACAACGTATGTTTTGATCAAGCCCGAGTGATTCACAAGGGTCTGCCTTCCCATGTGAAGCGATGCTTTGCTGAAGCCCTCACGATTTACACACAACACGCCCGCATTAATCGCAATGATAGCAAACCCCTGTCTGCAGTGTGACGTGGATGGATAAACAACACCGGACACAGACGCGTTTTATCTACATCAGTCTCACCCCCACTTACTAGGCAGAGGATTGGGCCAATCAGTTTAGATGCAGCGCAGAATGACCTAACCACGACAAATCTCATGTGACCTTTGTTCCTTTGTTAATGTGATTTCGAGTACAACACTCCTGAGGAAGGCCACCCGAGGTGGTTGAAACGTAGAGTATTACAACTTGCTCATAACGTTATGTTATTCTCAGTCCATCTAACAATTAACGAGTGGATTTACATGAAACAAGTATTGTTATGGTTATTGGTGAAGTATATCAAGGGGACTCAGTGTTTTAAAAATAATCTGTAGGGTGCACATCTTTCCGTTACAAATCTCTGCATTGAAATCCACGAACACGTTACAAAACTTGTTTAATAGAGTGAATAAAGACGTCGAGGCAGTTGTGATCGATGTCTTTTTGTGTAGACGAAAAATTGTGTTACGTACATTCAAAAAGACATGAGAGGACTGTGCCCGTTAGAGGTCAGTTTACCGATTGGTTCGAACGAATCGTGAAGGATGTGATTATAACATTTGGTGACTTTGTTCTATAAAATCAAATTAGTTCTATTGTTCCAGATTTATGTGATCTTTTATTGATCTACACAAAACAAAACACTTGGGCAGTAGTCAGAAGTGTGTGGCTCACTATATCACTCAGATGAACGCTGTTAATTTACCATCTAAAACCGATTCGTCGAAAATCGTGTCATTACAGGTTGCGAGTTACCTTTGAGCTTGGTAACAGTGTTCAACGGCTGATAGTTTCAAACCACCGCCTAAGCCCCGATGATGCCTAAGCATGGTTTACGAACGTTCCGTCAAATTAGCTTTGATCGCATGTGTCAATGAGAGGTAAAGGTGATACTTCTAACTCATGTCTCCAAAGATGCTTTTTGCGCTTTATGGTTGTATTCACAGACTGATGATGACGACAGGCTAGTGCCTAGGTCCAGTTTCAGCCACCATTTTGATGAGAAAAATGAAGAGTGAAGAACTGTGTGTGAGCCTTCAAATATTCTTCCTTACCATAGTTGTGCGGAGGACAACTGTGATGTTCATTCAAACACAGATGTGTCCCTGAGTTATGTAGCCAGGCGCACCTTTGCAGTTACTATACATTCGAACCGGAAGCAAACGAGTCTTTCAACTTCTTTGGAGCCGACAATTGCCAGTGTCCCGGTGGGTCCATAAGATAGGATAGTTTCAGAAATAACCATGAACGGGCCAATGTACCAACTTTTATAGCTTTGTTTCTTTAAGGCAAAAGTGAATCTGTCTGTTCTCTAGGGTTACGCATCAGAAAAATCGACTCAGATGGCATGATACCTAGGGTGAACTCCGTCTTCATGCCGATACACTAAAAAGTAACAGAGTCCCAGATAATGTTGTGGAGTAGAATAAGGTCGCCAGATGAGCACCTCAGCCCTAGCGACGAAGAGCAACCTGTGATAATTTCACTTTCTGCCGAAGAACAGGACACCGAACAGGTAAGCCGGCGTTCGAAACGATAACTCAAAATAAAATTTCCAGCCACATTACTGAGAGGCCGTGTCACTGATGGACTTATGCTCAGAATCCGTTTTACAGACAGGCATACTGTCAGTGAGCGATGAATGCATGTGCATTATTTCGTCCTGTTGGTGTAAAGCAGAATGCACCAGTAAACTGGTAACATCTGTATAGAAATACTAAGTCGCATCGCCAAACCAGGATCAGAGATGAAGTCACATAGCTACTCAATTATGCTATTAATTTTTTCAGCAGTCATCAGGTACACGTGTCCAAGGCGTTCCGCTCAGTTCATAAATTTGCCGTCAATTAGTTTAGGATAGTTAACTAGTGAGAGCCAACCATAACCGAGTCCATCGTCATCATGTTCCTTGGTCCGGTGCCTTGCTTTTACAACGCTATGTGCAAATCTTACGTATCCTTTGGTCTCGTACGACCTTTCCCACTCACACCCACACCGACAGTTAACCTCGGGCACGGGACACAAACCTGTTTGACGTCAGTTAGAGTGGGTGTAAACCATGGCTACGATCTTGAGCATATAAATATTTGACTCGTTTGTATTTACTAGCAAGTAGTGGATGATTCTCACTTAATATGAACCATGCAGTTGATCGCAACTCTTGCACTCCCATAAAGATTTCAGTCATCTATTTTGTGAACGAAGAACTAGACTTGGGTTTCGTTCCTGCTGAAGCCGGACGGTAGTATATTTCCTCATCACGATCAGGACTAGAACTTCGCCCAATCTTTCATAAAGCAACCGTGTTGACCACTGTACCATCGACCTCATGTTAGGTACAGCCAAATTACCATATCAGAAAGTTCAACCAATTTCGCCTGTAAATAATGATCAAGCTGCCCGATTCTCATGACAGAAGAACAATTACTCTTTGTTACCTCCAGTCGATAATGCCGTAAATAGGACTTTAGATTCAGTTCAAAATCCCTGATCTCATTAAACCAGCTGGCAATAGTTTATTTCACTGACGGGTAGTCAGAAATTTCGTCATTTGACTGGAGTCTTCAAATTCGTATCGACTTTCCAGTCAACCTCCTTCGAGCAGATACATTAGACTCTAGTTTTGCTCATGTTAGAGCTTGTCAGTAGTGTATATCTTTGCGATGGTCGGGACTAAAACTCACAAGTGAACATGGCTGAACGGTTACATGTCACGATTAAGTCCTGCCTAATGTGGGATCGATGGTCTTATTGTCAGAGCCTTCGTGGCCTAGTTTTCAGCTCATTCCTGACCAGTGTGGCTACTCAAGTCTTCTTTCGCCACAGTTAGATCTCGTCAGTAGTGTCACGGCGGGGCTTTGAATTCTTGTCACGCGTTCACAGGGGGGGATAACCCCAATACAAATTAACTTTTGTCGACAACTCTTTTGTTAGTAGAGATTTATGATATACGCTCTTCAGGATAAACCACAACAACAGTACTTTTACTGTTTCTGTGATTGCTATGACCAGTTATACAAAATGGGCAAGCAGTTTGGACTACTCAGCATATGAATGGTTTACGGCAGTTTATCTACATACCGTCTATAGTAATCTATCCGTGCGAGGCCGTACCTGCTCATCACAACGAATCCCTAAACTCAGACGACCGTTGCACCTTATCTTAGCGGTTCGGACTGGTGAATCAACAAATTGTGGGCGTGTTGTGGAGCCATGTACTCGTCTTTGTGTATGCGAAATGTGTCCCGACGACCAGTAAAACCGCAAAGTACAGACAAGGTGGTCGTTGTCGCCGTCTTTAACGTACATTATGTCGATGGTCGGTCTGGAGACAACAACAGCGTGTATGGCAGGCTCCGACAAAACACATATTTCACATCTGATACACGGAAAACACTGCGCTTGGATAGGTCGACTGGGCATGTGAATAACACGTTCTAACGCTTTGTCGGTAGGAAAATATTGCCCCGGTTTTTGAAGATAAATCACGAAAATAAATACCAGCTTAATTATCCTGCCTTTCTATAAGTTAGGTTAACCAGTATGTCCAGATTATCTATCACTATCCTCTCACTGGACACAAAGAACCGGATAAAACGAAATAGATTAGTCACTACAGATTTGCAAAGAAAGAGCATAGGTTATTTTGTGAGATAGTTCAAATGTATGCATCAGTCGGCCAAACACTACCACAGTGATTTGTTCGATCACGTCCTATAGAGACTACTGTTAGAATATATTCTGTCAGTGTGTCTTGGTGACCCAAACCACTGACAGTGTGCCCCACGAGCAACAACTCGTTCCGTCCACGTACAAAGATAGCAGGTCATATGTGGACTCGATAACCATCATCATGCATCATGCGAATGTCGGTGTTATCAGTGAATCAATCACTGGTGAGCAGTATTGGATTTTGGTTTTTATATAGATTGAAAATCACCCATAATTGATTGCAGCTGTCGCATTCCCATAAATTTTCCAGTCGGCCCTTTTCGAACAGCAGAAGCACTAGACTCGAGTTTCGTTCTCATTACAGCTCGTCACTGCCACTGCCGGAACTAGAACTCCGGCCACCCTGTCCAGGAGGCAACCATGTTTACCACTGCTCTCACTCTTAAGTCTCTATAGGACTACTCGTTTATGTAAGTTTCGGTGACACGGTTACTACTCATCTGTCTGTCTTCCACATTCTAACACATATGGCACTTGCCTATCAACATGCGGGGTTGAGATCAGGTGTGCTCAACTGAATGAACTATGGGCCGGGTTAATGAACGGTAGTCAGCAAAGGCCACGCCATGGATCGGTACAAAGAAGTACACAACAATAACGACAACAAATTACTTAATTTAGTCTCATTGGCTGGATATTCATTCAGCGCGGTCTGAAAAAGCGATACGGAGTGACCGAACGGTTCACAATGAAAATGGTTTGATCTACTAGTACAACTTTGTACATGAGCTTGAGTTATCGTACACAGCACCCTGCATCCTTTTGCTGGTGAACTTGTAAATTTTTACCCAGCTGCGTAAGGCTAATGGGGACGTGTTCACTCGAGTGAAAAGACGATAGAAACTCTACTACTCAGACAATGAGTAGTGGTTGACACAAGTTTTCTGGTTACGTGCGGTGTGGTAAACCGTAGAGATCAGAAGGCGAGAGTCATGCCTGTGTCTGTGCCAGGTCCGAGTTCAGCCAACCAATGCTAACTGACAATGGGCCTCTGTTGAATCTACTAGCCCCAATATGTGTGTGTTAAATGTCCAGTTCGTGAACGAGCGTATTTTCAGTCCACAGTAGTGGAAAATTGACAGTGCTGATATAGCTGTGTTTTCCATTCAGAATGACCAGATATTACAAATTGACAATGTTCTTGTTGGGATTTGTAAAACAGTGAACACACTGTTTGATAAACTCTTTACGCTTAGAATGTAAAAGTCAATATTGAATGAACTATAAGGCTACTTTTGAAGACGATATTTTGAGTTGAACCTCGTGAAAAGCAAGGCTTGTAGGCTTTTCGTTTCTTTTCATAATAAACCTTGATCTCTCTTGAGTGTTATTCATCACATAAGTTGATCTCCCACCATGAAAATCGTGAAGTACTTCCGAGAAGCGCCCCATATTATGACAGAAATGTGATCTCTATCTGAATAACTTCCTTATAATTTCCTTGTAATGTTTAGTGCAAATTGAAAGATGACAGAGTTGTTAAGAAAATGGAGCGGTCTTATAAATACTCTTTCCTTTATACCTTAGTAAGAAAATATAATAATTTTAAAAAAGATATTCGCGTTGGCTGTTAACCCGCGGAATGTTCATGTGCCTTCTGACTGAGTACTTTACTAGACGTTTTCGGAGAAATTCAGATATTTTAGGTATTGGCTGGCATAATCAGGACAACGTGTTAATATTGTCGACATTGCTCACACAACCAAAGACCTCAATACCCTCCAATCTCTGTTCTTGCATTATGTATAATTAATGATTTTGTATCAACCAGTTCATATGAAACAGACACCTGCCAACCAACACCAATTAAGTTTCGGTAACCTAGGATGCTAAAGCAATGTTCTAGGAATCTACTCAAAGATATCCGGCACTTAGGACTCCAAATCCGTGAAAGGTGGGAGTCAACGAGTTGCTCGTGGTTGAGTGTTTTCATCTCCCAACAACATGAAACAGTCGGGGTTGGCGGCATCCGAAACGGATTAACCTGTCACAGTGGCCGAAGCCAAAGGACGCCTGCGCTTTAAACCATCACCCCAAGTGGCTTGCGCTGCACCAGTTGCGGTTCCACTCACATACCACGTATCCGGTGTAAACCCGAAGAGTTAAGACCATTAGATGTGTGAGTGAGGCATTTGTGTCCAGCCGGCCAATGCTGGTTAGCTAATTGAATGGCCAGCATGAAAAGGAAATCCATATATCTCGAAAAATAAACAGATAGAGAGACTGCAATGACAGGATTTAAACTGATAAGAAAGATATGTAAAATGTAATACAAGAAGCATTTCAGTATACGAGTGCAACCCAAAGAGGATAAAGTTGAGAAACAAAATTCAAAGTCGAACTACGAAAAGATCAGGCAAACGATTCATCATTCAATACACCAACAAAGCTTAAGAAAAGAATAGGTGGAAGATCACGGACACCCAAGTTTCTGAAAAGAGGAGTGGATTAGCTACCAAACGATCATAGTCTTGGTCGATGCAATCATTAACAAAAAACAGAACGGATATACCGGTCAACCTACCTGCACCTGACGTACTCTTTGTCTCTTCGCCGACGGTACACTATGAGTACGCTGGTGAACTACTAATTCAAGGCGGCCATCGTATTCACGGCCGCACATATCGCAATGCCATACAGACATGTCACCACAACCTATGGCACCGATGATTCCTTTGCGTACCGCGCGATTTCGTTCTCGACCGCGCAGTAACTGCTCGCTGAACTCGCGGACGCCCGTCCGAATTGTATTCCTCCTGACAGTCCGGTTCAACGCTAAGTCTTCCCAACATCTAAAATCAATTTTACAACTTGAAAGACTTACCTGCACAACATTCTGGTATCTCAGCTTTGGACCACCAGGATTTTGCTTACCTGATCTCAGTTTTCCATACAGCATCTGCTTCGGGATACGGTCATCGCCAATTCATCGGACCTGACCCAGCCAGCGAAGCTGATTCAACATCAACAGGGAATACATCTCGTTCATCTTTGCTCGCCGCAGTATTTCAGTGTTCGGAACCATGTCCGTGCACCGACTACCCAAGATGCGTCTTAGACATTACCAATGGAAGCGGCTCAGATAGCACATGTTCTGCTGATACAATGTCCACGTTTCACTGTCGTACAGCAGTATAGACAGCACAGTTGAGCGGTAGGCAAAGAGGTTAGTGCTCGGCTTCAGGCTGTAGTTCTTCCAAACACGCCTCCCAATATGTCGGAAAGCAGTACTAGCCTTCACCACACGAGCTCTCAACTCACAGTCCACGGGCAGATCGGTGGACAAATTGCTACCCAAGTGACAGAAATCTGTGCAGCTGCCGACAACAACTCCATTGATGCGAATTTGGGGTAAAGGTGCACAGACATCACCTCCGCCCGGAGTAGGCTGAAAAAAAGAAAATGTCTTACCTGTGTTGATATCCAGTCCAACCTTGGATGCCGTGGTCGCGAAAGCCGTGGCCAATTGTAGTAGTTCGTCCTCGCAATGTGCGAACAGCGTGCTGTTATCTGCGGACAGAAGCATGCGCATCATTAAGATATGTAACCTGGTTGGGGCGCCGGAACGTCAAATATTCAGTAGGCGTCCATCCGTCCGGTAATCGATCTGAACACCGTCCTCCCAGAGTCCTGATCAGTCATGAGGAAAGAAAGAACAACAGACAAAAGCCCACTAGCAGATCAATCAGTTACTGGAAGCATGATCACTCTGTCCACTCCGACGGATCTAAACAGACTCCTAAAAGTTTGCTGCCTCTATGGGTTTGGACTCTTACCAGCAAATGTGGCTGAACGTTTGCGCGTGACAGTTTTGCACTGCCTATTTCGAGGTCAGTGGAGTAATGGTCAACACGTTTGCCTCATGAAAGCGTGACTGAAAGTCTGTTGCCGTCGATGGTGAAGATATACACTATTGATGAGCTGTTCATTTTGTAAAGATCAGCACTGCTATATAGGTTCATTCATCAAACTTTCTTAATAAAGCTCTCTGTAGAATTTCGCGGGCTGCCGTGAAGTGCAAGAACAAAAGATTCATTCAGTCACTTGTCGATATAACGATAATAATGTGCGATATCCAGAAGACAAGGATCCATTAATCATGATGAAAAATACGCAAAAAAGACACAGGGACAACATTTCTGTGAACTGCACAATAGTCATTTTGAAGAGTTTATGTCTAGTAACTCAAAAACAAAAAGATTTTCGTCATTTGTAATCGTTTTCAGCTACTCTGTTCTCATGGTCGATAACGTCGATAACTTAACAAACTAAAGGTGGCCGCAGACTGTCCGCGGAGAAAGATATTTGTCAACTTCAACTCCACCTGCCAGAAGAATGTTGCCGTTCTAATTTTTTGGAGTTGCGTTTGTGTTTTGTTAATCACATGTATATATGATGAAGTCAGGTCAAATCAACTACATTTGCACCTTTGAACTCAATAGATGAATGTTTACCTACACAAACACATCCAGTGGACGTTTAAAAAAAGAGAGGTTAAGTAGAAACTTTTCCAGAAAAACAATGAAAAGACCAGACAAGCAAACACTTTTCTTATATTCTATCAACTATTCTGTTATTGCAAAGATAGCAAGATAACTACGGGATAGATGATACGCAGAGTGAGATTTTCATATGAGTCGTGGTGTAAATACCTGCAAATGGTTTGAGATAGGAAAATATTTAACAAGTACTGTATGTTATAGGTGCAAATAACTAGAAAATATTTTGTAAGAAAAATTACGACCAGCTGTAATCTGTTTCAATAAACCAACTGAACTGAGTTAAATAAAGAAATGCCACTGGTTTTTACAGAGTTACTGTAGAGAACGGCTTATGGGAGTAATGCCTTCATCAAGATGATCGACAATCACAACAAAGCAACATAATCAGTTTATCAGAATGCTACAATGAACAAAGCATTCGAGTTAATGTAGAAGTTCATAAAGAAAACGTTCACTCTCTAGATGAAGAATGTAAGACTTTGAATTTTGGAATAGGGTTTATGTACGCTACCTGAATAAACCGAAATAAAAGTAAGTTGATACCAAAATGCTTAGTTGGAGAACTTTTGTGAGTCGAGGTTGTGATTCCGTGTGAACAGAGGAATAACAATCAATCACGTTACTAACTGACCAGGTTTTGGTAGAAGAACAAGTTATGTTCGTGTTTTCTGTGATTCGACTTCTGGTATACTACCAACACAGTGGCGTAATGAACGCACCTTCAAATGTATACCATTTTTTGTTTGAATTTAAGCAATCCGTCGCAATGTCCTCAGCAAACTTTTAAATGAGTCCACTAATGAAGAAAAATGTTAGGCGAATGATGATAAAGTGTATGAAAATCTTATTGTTCTTCTGGTTGCTGAACACGTAAGTGAACTGCATTTCAGTAATGACAGAATCTCTGTCAAGTCTTGATTGAGTTGTATTCCACGGATATTAAAATCCCTGTGGCGTTTTCACACTCGCACACTGATCACTAAAATTAAAAGATCTGGCACATCAGTTCCTTCCTGTGCCCTTAAGGGTCACAACTCAAACACAGAACCGTTCGCAAGTGTTAGTCACAAAGGAATTACTTTTGATAGGTGTGACCTCTGCCTGAGTGTGGAATTGAAAGACGCACTCCATGATATTCTGCTCCAAATATCTTCGCCCAATAAGAACGTGAGTCTTAAGTGGTTTCCCGATTCAAAGTTCGAAGCTTCACCTGCCTATCGACGTTAATCAACCTTAGTCCTGCTACCGGCATTAACAGGATTTCTGTTCCTTCTGCTAGAGGAAAAAACGGTTGACACAAAATCCCGGATTAATATGTTGAGCCTTAAGCCTTATACGCATACGGACATCTAATTTCTTCTAATTAACGGAAATGATCTGTTGCATTTTGACTGCAAATAAACATGAGGTTCGTAGTGCGTTATCCGACAACTGGTACTGAAGTGACAACGGGTGGGTGGAATGACTGATGCTACTTAATGTTTTAATATAATCCTGAGCCTTAAATCGGAACGTTCATAAAGGAGCGAATGATGATTAGCTTGTCTTGTTCTCGCTATATCCTCTACAGATTCCCGTAGAATTCATAAGAACTCACATTTTGAAAGCAGCTGTTTTCGGTAATTCTCTTCAGGCTTTTACAATTACATTGTGTAGGTGCGAGTGAAATATGAGAAATTATAACGTTTCAACTAGGTCATCAAAAATCACAGGAGTGCTACGAATCACAGTTTACTGGGGGAGGGTGGAAGTGTTGGTTGATGTGCTGAAGTGTGACATGTGCCTGTTGTGAGACATGCGTTCATCAGAGTCCAGCGATTCAGATTTGCGCGGGTTTCAAGTGGACTTGGAATGATTGGCCAAGGGATGTGGAGGGTTTGTACGAATTGTTTTTGGGCACGTAGGCCGGGGTTGTGGAGTCTGATAGCAATAGCCTCGGCCGTTGATAGAAATCGCACTCTGACAGGTCTGGAGTAGCATTAAGGAACCTTGTAGATGATTCGGAACGTTTCATCTGAATTTATTTGATGGCTACTGTCAAGTAAATGAGAACCAATCGCACTGGAAATAGGCTACCTCGAACCGCTGCGTAGCCATTTCGGTAGATTTTCACGAATCCTCTCCGATAGCCGCCTTGTAATCCTCCCAACGTAATCTGCATGACAACAACAGGTAGGAGAGTAAATACAGAATGACGAAAAGAACTTTGGCGAACTATCCTCAAGGCGTGACACCAGCACCGGGTAAGTGTCGAACAACACGATAAGTCTCGCTGCAGGGCAGGCACTCTCCACGGCGTTTGAAAGTCTACGGCTAATGATTTCACTGTTAACCTCACTTCTATATGAGAGACAGATGAAAACCGGCTTTTTCTCCGCTGTCTGGACGAGTTAACGTTTCATACTGGGATGCAGATTTTTGTCTATGAATCTCTCAGGGCATCCACATTCAATGAGAGTTCTTCGAATATATCTCACCTCCTTTTGGAGAGTGTCCTGTGTCCAGATCTTTTGCGTTATCCATAGAAAAAAGACGTGGACGGGTCAATGCACACATTTTCAGAGTTTTGTCCCGTTGAAATACAGAAGAAATTTGGTACGTTGTCTGCTGAACAGAGACGATCACATAACACAGCCCAATGTAGTCACCGAGGCATATTCGAATTTCAGGCTGGAGAGTATTGCAGAAGTTTCGTCAATGTATATCGACAATTGGCACCCGAGGAAATTCGCAATTATATGCGTATTTTGAAATATCCGAATCATTAGTTACACATCATAATATGTGTTCTAGTTACATAGATTACACAAAAGGTCCCTAACCCATCGGTTGTTTACTCACGACAGAGTCACTAAACCAATAAACAAAATCATATTGTGTAATTTGTTCACACCCTGTTGGCGTGGACGTTCACCATCCACACAAAATTTTTATTTACATTGCTTACAGTTGATGGGCTACAAAAGTCAGTGGAATAGTTCATGATGTTTAATTCCAAACAAACATCTCATTATCCATCTTGTTTTTGCCTGGGCCTTTCAGGTAGCTTGAACAATTTCTGTGCACGTTTTACAAGTTACTACTTTCATTCCTTGGGACATCATTCCAATAGACACCGCTTGGGAGGGAATTAGTAACGTAATTTGTTCGCTTTCTGTTAGCGTGGATGTGCGAAAGTCGTCCCGTTTGGCTAGTCTATACTGACTATGATAATACATAAATAAAATAGTAATCACAATATAACCCAATACACATTCTCAAGCCGTTACTTCTTACGCATTTTATACGGCTATACTAGTGAGTTTGCATTCGTTAGTGCAGTCTGAAACAGCATAGGAACACGCCATGTCGTTTGATCGTCAATAAGTTCAATACAGATCCATTTCCTCGAACTGAAATGTCTGTTCATGTTTGTGATACTTGATTAGATTCTCATACTACTTAACAGCGGTAGAATAATAATGAAAAACAAGCCTTTTTTGACCCTCGGTTTTCATCAAAACGAAGTGATTCAGCCGTTAAACGTGTCTAATTGTCATATCATCCACCTGACGGCTTATAATAGTCTAATTGTGACAGAGAAAGTGAACATCAATTTGCTTATAGACCGCGCGCCTAAGGTTCAGCCAGGCTGATCAAAGCAGACTTACAACAGTGAGAAAGTAACTGACACTTTACGGCTCAGAGCACTGAATATAAAGTGCACTGCACACTACCCAAAGTTATCGGACCTATGTGCAACTCCCATTCCTATGGGTGGGCTTGGTCCAATAGAATCTCACTGCACAGGTGCAGCACACAACAACGTTACTAGACCCCAGTGATAGTGGTCCTGATAGGACAGTCGTCTTCAGCTGTGGTCTGGACGGCAGTGAGTTTTGTCTGCTCATCACAACTTTATGCTTGAAAATTCTCCTGCACTGGTCGAAATGCTTTCTGTTGTAGTTTGTAACAGCGATCAGCTGCAATTGTTAGGACAGCTTCCAACATCAACTGCAGGTTGAAGTAATTTGCAGTGTCACTGTTAAACCATGGCATCTTGTAGATCGGCGATCATCACCATTTCTCTGTTAAGCTGAAGTGCAGTGAACAAACGGGCTCACCCTAAGCTAGGTCCTCAAATTGGGTCAAGTCATTAGTGTTCAAGCATTACATGGAGGGTCGACTATTATCAGCCCTTGGAAAAATATAGCGAGATTCTGTTTGGTTTAGCAGCGTGTTGCAAGGCGTCTGTGAAGGTACCCAGGGCCGAGACAGTCCTCAAGCTGTCATAAGTAGCGACACTCTTCATGATTTCGACCACATTTTCCTACAACCTATTGGAACAGGTATGCCTCGGCTTTGTATGTAGACGTCTAAAGCTGAACTAAATTTCCATTTCTAAGATAGTATAATGCGACTCATTGTCGTTGATTAGACAGTGGAAATGTCCCCACAGTTGGTGCACGTTCTCACGGTTTAGACATCGAACTATGTTGTCTGGTTTCTGATAAGAAAGACTTCGGGTAGGAATCGGCTACTACCAAAAGGTGGCATCTAGAATGTTGCAAGAACGTCAGGATAATTCTACTGCATACGGATGAACTATGTGATGAACCTCAAGTGTAAATCACACCTCTAAGTGTTCACGACCATTGGTATAGAAACCAATTTGTCCCGACTGAAAAGTTGGTGTAAAGCCTGTTGATCAGTAATGGTTTAAAAACAATACCAGAATACGTTTCAAGTTGAACGTCACTAAAATTTGATCACAGCTTCCGCATTCACACAAGCCCGAGATTAACCAGATGCCCGACTTCTGATGAGCAGGCCAAATACGTATTTATACAGCCTCCGATTCACTCACTTTAAGGCTGAGGCTTCCCCCTGTGTCTAGGGATGTTTCTTCACCCCCTGCTCAGCAGTGTTACAATGTACAGGACAGGAAAAACATTTTGCATTAATCTATGTCCAGTCGTTCATTGGAAACAGTGCCTGAGCTCCAGCTGCTGATGGAATATTCACACTAACCTGCAGTCGGTATCAAATTGGGTCAAGTCGATGTCAATCAGGTCCAACGACGAACTAGAAGAATTACAGTTTGTTAACCAGCAGGATGTAATTGATCTGTTTGTTCGGCACACTGTAGACCGCTGAAAGCCGACGCTGAAGAATCATTAACACACATCAATTACACTTGTTTTCAGACTCAAATGAAACTACTACACCATCATGATATGCAAGCTCCGCAGTCACTACAGCGAAGTCCTGGTCGCACGTGCACTCCAAAGTGGAGGAGGTCGTATTGGAAAAGCCCCCATTAAGTATTGACCGTCGTTTTATACTTCAACTCAAACGTCAGACGAGTTTGCAAGTACAGGTAGGCAATGTCGATTTCAGGAATGAATTGACCATTGTTGTTGGTGCCCCGCACCTACGTAACATCGGGTTCAACGTCGTTCATTGAACGCCGCAAATCCTTTGAGTTTTGCCAGTTCCTTTCGTTGTAGTTACATTAGGAGAGGCCGATGCAGATGAATCTAAGTGCGTGATTGTCTTGTTTTTTTCTGCTTATGAACCAGCGTGCAACAAGTTCTATCACCGGACTACTGAAGAAAATCCTGATTTCAAGAAGACCAGTTCAGTTTGTACATCCAAATTTGCTGGGACTAACTTCTTATCACTAGTTACGTATGAGCAATAAATGAGCGGCTGACTAACTCTCGACTGCATCCCCTCTGGCTTTCACATGTCAGCTGTCTCGGAGATTTCAGGTCCAAGATAACAGAACTTCTCTTCGACGCCAAAAAACAGAAGTCTGTTACTACCTTCCCATCATATCACATCTATAGCCTGGTTTCTTCAAGTAGCTTCACAGGGCGACCAGTTAAGTCGTCGATCTTAAGGTGTGTGTGAATCATAATGGGCCATGGGTCTAACAACTTCGAGCCAGTCTGCAGAACATTAGGCTCGGTGCTTCCTCTATCACCTACAAAAGCGCGTTTATTCCTAAACTGAAATATATGACACTAATGAGTGAACTACTGCTCCCCATTCATCAACCGTAGCTCGCAAATTGAGCAAAATATCAAGAGTGTTAGTAAAGTTGCTTTTCAAATTCTGGAAAACATTATCCCTGAGGTCAGCTTCTGCTAAACATGACGAATAGCGTTTTGGAGGCGGTAAGTAGATCGGTGATGAGACCCAAAGCGAGATGGATACCATTTGACTGAATTCATGACAAATGTTAGACCGTTTACTCTGGTAGCATTATCCGGAAAAGAATTTGACCTCATTAGTATGTTGCGTGATTTTTCGAAAACGCCTTCCTAGATACCCGAAATGAAGGACTCTTCGAATCACCGCTTAGCCGAACTTCGAAATAATAGTAGACAATCTGGGAAGGAACCAATCCAACATTGTTTTAGGGTAGAACAAACGGTTTCAGTGTTAAGTCTTTCGTGATCTCCTGGGTTATTCGTTTTGTGTTGGATCAATTAGATTAGAGCTTGTGTCATTACATGTGTTATTGATGTATGTCAAAGGTATACTCAGATGTGTTTATCAACCGTCCTGCTGACCCATAAATATCAATTGCTTTTGGCAACTAGTCCAGGGTCTTCTCCTCATTACATACGCGTGAGGTTTGAGCCAAAGTACTATTCCTATGACTAACTGAAGTCCCTAATTCCGAGTATTACACTGCCGTCATTTCGTTCTTCTGTTTGCAAGTACCACGGGCATCTGCAATTGATTAACCCAGCCTGATTAGCCACTTCCCCCGTAAACATGTGTTCTTACTGCCAGTAATCAGCTGATCAATCACTTTATTTGCGGCTTGTCACCAAAGTTGCGACGCATAGCCTCATTCTGTAATTATGGGGTGAAATCCCAACAGATTGTACTTGGGTTACTTGCAAATGTATTGAAATTCACTCGCAGCGCAGTATGCACATTGATCGAAAATGTGTGTTACCAAATATACTTCCCGTACTCAATATAGCAAAGTCTTGATTGAGACCTCATCAACGCAACTTTTCTTAATAGGAGACGTTTGTCTAGTCCACCATTAGCCATGAGGTAGTAAGATTGCTTAAGCGCGGGAAACTCCATCTAGATGGAAAATTTTAGAAATTGCGCTTCGAAATATGACAAACATACTAGATAGTGAGATACCCCCAGATTGCGCACCTTCGATTGGCAGTGATTGCGCCGACTGGTCACCGAGAAGTCTTCCTGTGCCCTGGCCTGGACGACGATGGCTTTCGCCAGACAGACACAAAAACACAATTTGACAAGAAGACTACTGTTCCAGTGATCGTCTTATCTAGCATCCTGTGAATAAAGTAAGGGTATTAAGCTATTCCTAAAAAGTGGTGTACTGCATAATATAGCAGCACTCCTGCAAATTTGCAAAACAAATTTTGTTGACTGATATCGCGCTCTCTTCTCGCCTAAGGTGTTGGATGTAAAAGTCGCGGTGGTCAAAGACAGAATCTGCCGAGACAATTGTGATACTTGAGAAAGTTAATTAGAACACCGATGGTCAAATAAAATAGTACTCACTCTGTGACAGCGCACTGTCTTCTATCAATTTTCCTGTCATCAGTATGTAGTATTTTTAAGATCTGAATACATACTAGCCCAAGGGGTTAAGTGATTCCCAGTCGGAGTGGTATTCTCTGTGAAACATCTCTCCAGCTTACTGGTTCCAGATTTACTTAATGATACCAAAAGATCTCATACCCTCGGTGGCACGCACCTAAAACATTCAATCACAATTTGGCCCGAAAAAGAACTAAGTGGAAAATGACTTGTCGACTAATGGAAATTGGTGGGTTACTTTGTTCTCGAGGTGTTTTGTCCAAGGACCGAGTGCCCGAGGTAAATTCGCCCCAGTGAATTGCACCATGTAACACATACCAGACTGTTCAACAAAAGATGATTGCAGTTTTCAGAAACTCGGATTCAACTTCTGGTCAAAGCTGTTGGTAGTGTGTGGGGTTACTAGTTAGATTATTTGAAACGCGATCCAAAGATCATCAAAAATACAAAAAGTCAGAAGGCTTATTAAAATTTGCTACGAAGCCATCTACTACTCATGACTTGTATGGTTAAGGTACACCAGAATATAGTGAATTATTATCTGATTTGTGGAGACTGCACATGACGTGAAGCTACAGTCAGACGCCTTTTTGATCACCAGACTCAACGGACTTTAGTTAAATCAAACATGATTGGGATTACTTACAGCGAAAAACGGTTAGAGTTTTCACAAATTGTCCCACCTGGCTGTTGCGCTTTTTAATGCTTGGAGAAACTGTCTTCAGTTCTCACCAAGCACATAGTGAAGGATGAGAAAAATTGTTTGACGGAGGTCCTTGTTGAGGAAGTAGACTTTGCCCGGAAAACGCAAGAAAAATCCTTTCGTGAAAGACAAAGGGTGAAATAAGTGATTGTACATCATGTTCACAAATGACTGGGACCATTCTTTTATGGGACAGTTCGTAATGCAATGGGTTATGAGAAACGGGGACTAAAGCTTTGCGTTCGGACAGATTCTTAGTGCCGCACAACCCCGATAGTCTGACTCAATCCCGAACTGTCGAGCTCTGCTTGTCACGTTCCATGATGTAAGCTGGAATCCCGCCACAGTACCTGGTTGTACGCATAGAATGGTCTGACAGGCGGTCTAAAAATACAAAAACATCTGGCTCCTGAAACGAGCTTCAAACAGAATAAATGAATTGTATGCTTAACAATGTAATTTTTGGATTTATTCCAGTACAATATATCACGTGACCATTGCGACAGATGGTAGTCATATAGCGACAGCAATTAATAGCACAAAACAGAAGAAAAAAAATTGCATATTGCCAAGTAGTCGAAGATTTGGTTAACTTCAATCTGAACATAAATCCCAGTTTATCGAGGCATGGCATTCAGGCAGACGTTCCAGTCAGCCTCTTTCAGAAAGAGGCCCTGGACTCAATTTTCGCTCTGATTATGGCCCGAAAGTAGTGTATATCCTTGCAACGGCCGAGAAGGGAACTCACGTTACAGTTTCATGAAGCAACCGTGTTGTCCATTGTACAGTTGACATCACATTATGCACGACCGAATTATCACATGAACGCTCAACCACTTTCGCTTGTGAGTACTGAACAGGTTGCCCGACTGTCTAGGTAACAGACACTGTCTGTTAACTCTAATCAATAACCCCACACTGATGACTTTCAAGACACGTCGGAATCTTCGCTCTCATTAAACTTACTAGGCTTACGGGCGGAAGCGATTGAACGTTCATATATGATAATTCGGTCGTGACTGACGTGAGGTCAAGAACACAATGATCATCAAGGCCCATTCGTGAAAACGTGACCGGATTTATAACCTCCGACCGTGACAAGGATATGCACTCGAGTCTAGTGCTTGTTTCTGAAACAGACTGACTGGAAAATCTATCTTACTACGAATGCTGCAAACTAATGTGAGTGTCTTTCATCCTCAAAATTGCCTACATTAATCCAAATGAATTTCGGCCCCCAAACGCGCATTTCAAACAGGAAACACCGATAATTAATTACACCGACTGACCTGTCAGATTGCTAACACCATTCAGCTAAGCTTGCACAGCCAATCAAATAAGCAAGTGCCTTCAAAGATAACGATGTCAATGACTGGGCAGAAACGGGCTCGTCAAGAACCGATTTCTCTGGCGTACCAAATCACCATGTATTGGAATAATCCCATGTCAACGTTTGTCCACCTAACGGTAGAACGTAGACGTAGTTGTGCCATCGGATCAACCAGCAAACTACAAGGTGGGTTAGGAATAACCAAATTAAACGTGGCCTCAGTGGGAGATAGCAAGTAGCTAAGATCCTCACTTGCTCGTTTGTTAATCTGTCAACCTCAGGTCATTCCGGCGGAATCAATCAAAGTGTTTCCTGTGTGTGCAGGTGAATCCCGGTTTTACAATCTGTTCAGCTTTATAGGAATAACATTTAGTAATCAAAGTCGTGGGACTAATAACAAATAATGAACTAGCTTGAGCCATATGCTAGCCCCAACGCAGTAGAAATAGATCAGAAGCTGTGGATACAGTTTCTACTTCTTTGTATCTCGGGTTAAAAACATTTATAGATAGCAACACTTAAAGTAATTGGTTAGACGATCTAAAATAGTGTTGCACCAACCGCAGTGTGTTTTTCAGCTGTGTGAATCGTGGAGGATTCTTCCGATTAACAGACGGGCGGTATCAGAACAACTACGTCACTCATGGTTAATTAAGTCGTGCCGTTATGATTAGTGGACCTGAAAATATAGAGTGCTCTGATCTTGCAAAGGCTGTCCTGGTAGCTGGGCATATCACACATTACCGTGCTGTTCTACACGTGCTGAGTTTGATGTTGGATTTGTGAATTGGACAACAGATTTCAGATCACAGTGTTATACTTTCGTATCGATCAACTGGAAGGACACGGCTTTAACCAACCAGAAATGCTTGGATTATTATCATAACTGTAAAAATGCGTGGTTCGAGTTGTATCTACTGCGTAAAAGATGGCCATGAACACAAACTATTTCACTACTTACCGTTAGTCCCACTAGTCCAACTACAAACTGATAGCGCGTTAGGAAGTTTCTTGCAACCGATAAATTGAACCAACTAGGCAAACCACCCGAAACAGAGAAATAGCTCACCCCTTTTCTGAACGTCTACTGTTAGTCGAGGGACCATCCTTTATATTCGAAAAACGGCTGACGCCCAATCCCAAGTGAGTTATTTGCTAGCGGGTGGATATTTAACAAGTTATTACGAAAATTGCACGAAAAGTTTTATACATGTCGCAGACTTTCTGTAACAAGTATTCGACCACGCGCGTCCTTATATTGCCGCGCATCTCAGAGTGCCCATTTTATGTATGACAAACTAAATCTTGATAATGAAACCTTACTTAACAATCGTTTTTCTACAGTGAGTCGATGGGGAACTTAACAGGCGTCCACGGAAAAACCGGGAAACTATCCCACGTGTGTGCATTTCTTTAACCATCCGAATACAATGCATAATTTAAAGGAGCATTGAAAGGATCATTACGCGACACGAAAACGTCAGCAAAAGATCTAATGAAGGCCAGGATATGGGTGACGACCGAATAGATAAATAGTCCAGGGCTTAATGAACAGTCACGGTTTAAAAGAGAAGCAGCCAGTGGAACAGAACTATTTTGCAACGTCTGGCGAAGTCGGAAAAGGCAGTATTTTAACTTTCAGGCAAATGCCTTTCAACATACAGCGGATCGCCAACCGATTGCAGGACTTAAATTGACTAATCAAATTTGACTAAGATCAGTCTTCGTATGTAGACAGTAACAAATACGAACGACCTCTAATAGGTTCTAAGCCTGT
The DNA here is from genome assembly GCA_013368495.1 of Paragonimus heterotremus. Classification (NCBI taxonomy): domain Eukaryota; kingdom Metazoa; phylum Platyhelminthes; class Trematoda; order Plagiorchiida; family Troglotrematidae; genus Paragonimus; species Paragonimus heterotremus. The sequence goes on along the minus strand of LUCH01000609.1, from coordinate 104,027 downwards.
CCTATGTGAAATCATTCGACTGGCGTTAAAGAGGTTTGGTCGCAGATGAAATCGACACGTATGGTGATTGCCTTCACAAGCATCATGCGGTTTTATACTGGCTCCATAGGAATTATCGATAACCCCAAAAAGTTCTGCAACCGTGCGTACTTACTGTCACATAAGTTAAGGACAGACTTACTTCTTACTGACTGGAAAGCAAGGATGTGCATTTCAGTGAAGAAAAGTAACAATCTAAATGCTCCTCACGCGTGAAACTGACAATGGCACGCCCCTTGAAAATGTGAGGTAGGCTTTGGTAAAACGACCAGTGAATAGCAATCAGTAATGACCTGAGAATCATTCTAAACAGCAGGTGAGAGAACTGGTTACCGTAGATGACTGACAAGCTGTAAATATTGCTGCCAACACACCCGACGAAATTTTTATTGAAGTTTACCACATGAATTTGTCTTCCATTGCAGCAATGTTCCTGTACGTACGTGTCACTTCATAAACCCGCAGTTACTTCTCCTCAAAAAACATGTTAGATCGGCTTGTCTATTATCCTGATCCAAATTCAATCGAAAATCCTTCAGTCTGACTAGTTCGACACGTGGTAAGTAATGCTAGGATCCACGGCACAACTCAGTGATTCTTCTAAACAAGAATAGAGTGAACTCAGTCAACCTTTTATTGGTGTAACTGACCTTAACATGCCGAAATTATATGTTAAGATTACTGATCACAAGCAGCAGGTTTACCACACTTACTCAGAACAAACGGGAGTTAAATAGCATTTCATTAATGACGTAACGCTCTCAGTCAACTGCACATACAAAACCGGGTCACTACGACCTAAAATGGAAAAATTAGCTGTAAAAGTTTGGGTGGTCTCTTAGATTATCGCGGTGTGAAACGGTTGTAAATGGTTTGTCTCTTTCTGATTCACGCTGTCGGCAGTGAATACCGAATGTGTGAGCTGACAAGGCGACGACGAGGCCACCGATCAGGACCGCCTTTAGGTAATCTGAACAAATTTTCTATTATAAACAATGTATCGAGGTAAGTGTAAACTCTTGATTTGGATGGAACAGAGAGAAATACTGATGTGTAAACTATATCAAACAATTTCGTCACATAAGTAGACAATAATAACGAAAAATATGCTATTTACAATCTGTTGGATTCTGTGTTCGACCATTTCTATAGCCATATATACACAATAGAATGAGGCGAGGCGAAACAGACAAAATCGATCAGCAGTAGAGCTGATGGATTCCGTCGTGAACTGCTTGGGAAGTCTTGCCCGAGAAGTCGACCCCTTAGACAGTTTGGTGGGTTCCGTATGAAACAGCTGGTCGGACGAGTCTAAATATGAACTGTCCGACCCACAGGCATGACTTCCTAGCCCAGGTGGTGGCGCGTCTGCCGTGTTTCGATATGCCGTTTCCGTCGCCGGTTCGAATCCCACCGAAGCCTTGATATTTCTCAATTGGGTCCTTTTTAAATCGACCACTATAATGTTATTGAGGAGGATGTATTGTAGTACAGGTGTCTGCGCTACATTGCATATGTAGCAAATTCGAGAAACGCCAGGCAGTGTATGACGGGTCACAATCATAGACTTAAAAAACGCAGATTGTTCTGTCCATGTAACAATGAAACGTGTGTACGACAGCTTTGTGAACAGTACGTTGGTCTGTCGTCTGGCAAATTGGATTCGAGATCCCAATCAGGATTTGTCTAACTTATATTCATAAAGTTTTGTCTTAGTCGTTCTCACTGATATCGATCAGAATTAACAACATTGATAGTTCTGCTGTGCATGGTTTTGGAGATACCTTTCAATTTGGGGACTGTATGAGCCTCCAAATCACTGAATGGGAGCACTGTCGGATATGTTAGTGTTCCTCAGTCAGTTGCATGTCTGCATCTGTGTAAGTGTCCATCTTCGATCTCATGATGATGCAATTCATGGCCCACTCTTAAACCGATACTCCACAACAGCTTTCGTCATCATATGGATATATTCGGAGTAGTTTACAGAATGATGGGCGATGAAAACGGACTTAGTAGCTCGTAGCCGTGAAGATCAATGGTGTTGCAATTCTATGAGCTTAATTCAACCTTGACTTGTCTCTACTCTCTACATTGTATTCCATGACACAACCTTGCGTCCATTTGTGATAGCTCATTAAGTGCACGAGGTGTTCAACTTGACAGTCAGTTGGTCATTTCTGTAAATGGTCGCGGAGTCAGTGTTTTATATCCATGAGACGGTTGACATCCAGAACCGATTTGTGTTCTTTTAAGGTGAGTATATATTCACTAGGTTAATGGTGTGTTAGTGTAGCATGTCGGATATGCTATATACATACTGACAGAGCGTCTGTTGTAAAGTAGTTGGCAGTACAAGGTTCAACGAGTGAAATCATATTGATCATCAGCACCCTGACTCTGTGGCCTCCCAAAGACGTACACGTCTGAGATGCTACTTAGGTCAATTTTAGCAATGGTAAACTTCCTGTACTAGGTTGGCATACTGGCTTTCCGCTATTCTCACTCCAGTCAACACAATTTTCAGGAAAATTCCCGTAAAGATTCAATCTACTCAGTCAGCGACTTGAACAAGATTAGTCTCACTAACGAACTGATGTGTTTTGCAGACGTTCAGTCACTATTCACACATGTTCCTCTGTATGAAACGATTGACTGTGTATGAGCTTGTAGAGGTGGATCGCATTACGTTGCCACTCCAGGTCAATATACTGAGAAAAAGTTTGCTTCTCTTCACTGATAATGTCAGCTTTTGCTTTCTCGAACAGTCTTACAGTCAACTAGATGGAGTAAACATTTGAAGTCCACCATATTCCATCTTAACAAGCTTTGACCCGCTAAGAATTACGCGAGAGATAACTAAAGAAATAAGAAGATTGTCCCATTACAAACGTTGCGTTGACAACACACTAATATTAATGCGGTCTAAACGGGTAATTGTCAACCAGGTTTGAAGTTTAACTAGTCTTCATTCTAACTTGCAGTTTACCAACAACTTCCTTCAAATGCTTGCTATTTCTAGACATACTCGTAAGTCCATGAGAAGACGAGTCTAGTAGGAGGGCTGTCTGGGGGAAATCCACGTGGTCCGTTCAATACCTAAAATTTAACAGTTTCACATCGATCCAATATAAGTGGCCATTAGTAATTACGCTGTTTACAAGAGCAGGGCAAATTTGTGAGCATCACAGTCTTACTGAAAAACTAGACTTTATCACTACTGTACCACAATCAAAAGGCTACCCCCAGAAGGTTCATAGATAGGCATGATAAACAAAAAATACCAGTGGAACAAGTAGTCCTTGTACAGGAGAACGGGATTCTTATTGAGCTATGTTTTAAGGGTGATTATATCATGCATCGAACGGCACAACGATTGAAAAAATCACCAAAAATATGCAGCCGAACTTCATGTGACCTCTTCCATCCAGAAGTTACCAATGCCTTCAATTAAAGGAGATCAGTCGATCGGTGTCACCCCCATGTAGTGTTTAGCAATTTATACGTAACTGCGAAGGAAAGTACATAGGCAGAACCAAAAGTTGCTTGTTCTTCAAAATGAGGGTACACTTACCTAAATGGATGCAAAAGTTCATGTTGGTGGAGAACGGCAACATCGCTGAAACACGAAGTCAGCTAGTCCCACTTGTCGCTAGACACATCCTGACCACCGGTTACTTTATTGTTCCATCTTGTGCAATAAGAATTCTGTTACGCAATTTCACTCCATGAGTCTGGTGGCTTGCTGAAGCGATCGCAATTGATCGCTTCAACACATCCATCTCTACTACCTTGCTGTAAAGAAAACCCATTCATATTATTGTAAATTTGGTATTGATGAGCCAGTACGAGATGTTTACATCTACCGGTTTTCGTGTTCTAAATTTTTTCAACCCTTCAAAGGGAAATAATTGTTTTGAAAATCATATTAGTTGAATGGCGAGGTATGTACTAAAATCTTTTTTCATAATGCCCTGTCGATGTCTTCAAATGCAAACATACCCTCATTGTAATACTCGGAATTAGGGACTTCGAATAGCCCTAGAAATCGTACTCGGATTGAAACCTCCCACGAAAGTAATAAGGAGAAGACCTTGTACTAGTTGCACTAAGCAGTTCGTATTCATGAGACAAGAAACCGAATTTATGGTTATACAACAGTATTAAAGAAATCATAGTCACTCACTGGTTGGTCGTATTAGCACATACAAAGTCACAAACTGAACGTTAATTGGTGTAATAGGGAACAGAGAAATAAGCGAATCACAGAAGGCGTAACATTGAGAGTGTTCGTCCAATCCTGGTGTAGTATCTTCAACGCGACGTTTGAATTGGTTCCTATTGTGTCGGGGTTTGGATAAGCGGTGAATCGAGTAGATTTTCACCACACCTCATCCATCAGTTTGTACAGGGTTAAGCTACTGAGCGACAGACCGATCCTAGGTGTCTCGGACAGCCTGTCGTTTTGAGGCTGCAGTACCATGTTGGCTGCCAGTTTCATCCGTAATATGTAGTTTGGTCGATGCATTACTTCACAAGACGCTCAGTTGTAAAACATACTCTGGGCGTCATCTGGATTCGAGCCAATGACAGAAACAACATTCCAAAATTCTACCAGCGCCTTTACCAGTCAACCTACAAAGCCACGCCAGAAGCTGTGAAATCTGCCGGATCAGTCGATCCTTTGGATCATTTGGTGAGTTCCATACGAGACTGTAGGACGGTTGGGTGACCCAGCCTAAGTGTGAAACGTATGAACTCCCAGCGTGACTTCGTATCTCAACTGATGGAGCGTTTGCTGTCTTTGGGCATGGCACTTTATCCACTAATTCAGGTCCAGTTGAAGCCCAGATTTTTTGCAGTTGGGTTTCTTAAGTCTCTTTTTTTATGTCTCTGTTTGTCTAATTTTGACAACACTCCAAAATACATGCCACGTTTGGCACGTGCAAGCAACCTGAGTGGTTGCACCATCTACCACTGATGACTAATACTCCAAACAAAAACCTGGCTGTGTTTACCTTCTGAGACACATGTCTTTTCCCAAAAGCCATCAAATTTGTTTACAGCTGTGACCGAGAAAACTGAAGCTGTCCCACATACTGCCCGTATGAACACTGTTTACTGTTGTTGTTCAGTTCGAATCATCTTCACTTTACACTGAACGATATCACGGTTACCAGCCCCATAACAAAATTGTATTGTCGTCTCATCTTTCAGTATCATCATACTTAACATCAACTCCAAACTAATCATCTTTATTAACAGATGAGGAAATCGTAATGAAAAATACTAAGCTTAATGTGATGCGAATAACCCTACTAGAAAATGGATTATGTACAAAGGTAGAATTAGCCGTGGGAAAAGAATGCGGTTGCAATGTACCGTGATATTACGGACGATTCGTAGGACAAGCCGTTGTCATTTCGATTCAGCAATTCGTTACATCGAATGGACACTGTTCTTATCCTTTCCGATGGAATGCAAACCAATCATACAAGTGTTAGCGACTATGTGCTACTTCCATTCATCTAAGTAAATCCTCATATATGTATGGAACCCCTCTCATTTTGTGGAATACCTAACAGAAGACTAATCCATTTTACTCCAAATCCAGAGCCTTCCATCGTAATGTGAAGAAGAGAACCTCAGTTAGTCAACAAAAATTATGTGACTCTACATGTGACCACGTCACATACAACACAGCATGGGCCAATCTGGCGTCGCCATGCCATAGACTGAATTTTAAAGCTAAACTATGTTTACTAACCCCGTATTTAATGAACGTGTTATTAACTTTTATCTATGCTAAATACTGGTATAACTGACGTAACGTCAATCCACAGGAAGCTGGACACGCTGTCCAGAGAAATAGTCGTCTACCACTGTTAGTTGCCTACTACAGATTCTCACATTTACCAGCCTGTATACAATCCAGTGCACTTCAAACAGGCTGTGCAATTATGAATCGTCTATGGGTTCATCTTCAGTGCTTTGGGATTCATTGTTTAGATTTTCATATCTCATTAGCTCCCTAGAACATAGTCAGTTCTATTGTATAGCAGGGATATTGTGTGTACTACAACTACCACGACAGCAGGAAAACGCGACAGGCTTGCCCAACATTGATTACAGAGGTTAGTACGAACCGCTGTGAGCAATCGGTGTGGATGTGTACCCCTCATTTCGTTCCTCACGTTTGTCAATTTTTCTAATGAACCTCAAATATCCATGTATGATGAAGCCTGAGGGAATACACTAAAACCGTATTAAAAACCAGCAGCAAGAATTTTTGTGGTTGTGTACCATTACGGTAGAATAAAATTAAAGTCCGGTTTATGACAAACTGAGATTTAAAACCAAACCCTAATGAACTGTTTTCTCTTAAAATACTGAAAAATCTATCCACAAACACGTGACAGAATATTCGAAAACAGATAAACTTGAAATTGCGAGCAAACTATTTTCATTCTTCTGTATCTCAGAAGCGATGGTGTTGTGTAGCTCATGAACAAGAGATTTGACGTAACTATCATTGAACGTCGTTTCATTGGCTAATCTTTTGGCATATGATGAACCGAGAGAGTGAACGTAAGAATGTTGTATACCAGTGAACAGACGAGCTCTTAGGGATGTTCACATTAACAAGTGTATCCTTAACATAAAGATTTTGACAGAGCGTTTGCTGTTTACATAAAGAAATAAGCAGTCATCGAAAAGTTTCCTCTGTCGATTATTGTTAACAAGTGAACCTATAATATTCAGAATTAGAGACTACGCATAAACTTAGAAATCATACTCCAACTGAATCCACCTCGTACTGATTGTAGTAAGCAGTTCTTATTCAGGAGATAAGAAGCCGCATTTATAGATGTACAACAGTATCAAAGAAATCAATATCTAACGTAAGCTGACCGTATTGACATACACAAAGTCACAAACTGTGAGTTAATTGGTGCAATACAGAAAAAGGAAATTGGCGAACAACGGGAGAGGTAACATTAAAGCTATTCGTTCAATTCTTATGTAGTATCTCTAACGCGACTTCTGGATTGGTCCTTCGTTAGATCTTCTATTGTGTCGGGGTTTGGATGAGCGGCAAATCGAGTGGATTTCCACCATACTACAGTCCGATAGAATGCAAACCAATCCATGTCAAATTCAAAGCATGCCCCGATTAGTTGTTTTGCCCCATATCTCTGTATCTACACCTACTCCACCAGTTAGTAAGAATCTCATATTTTCAGTGCATTTCAGATCAGGACTGTAGTCTGGTCTGCCGAATACTTACTTCCCCATGTAGCGTTTATGAAATTAGGCATATTCTAGCTATGACCTTGCAACAACTTGCTATTTTGATATACTGAAGAGCAGCAGATGTTGCAGCATTTGACCATAACAGTGGGCCAGTTAACTTACACAAAAGTCAAAAATACCCCCCAAACAGCCAGCGTGGGGTTTTTTCGTTGATGCGCTGACTTACATATATCCTCCACCTCCTAAAAATCCTGAAACTGATATATCCACGAATCCGACATGTCAGGACCAAGTTTTACTCACGTTAAATCAATATATGTATATATTATGGACGTGCCCAAGAATTATGGTATTTTCCTCATGGAAGGCGATGGTATACCTGACAGTGGGTTAGCGGAATGGTCGTAGTTACTTCTTAGTGAGTGGTCAGGGATTTTTCTCGATACATTTGTTATGCATCATTCACAATTAAACATAGATATTGCATTCCTACAGACTACTCGACCAGGACGTTTTATAAAGGAAGCAGTACAACTTCGAGAGTGAGAAAGCTGTGATCAATTGACAATGATGCTCAAATTATATCGACAAAAATCTCATACTACTCACCACCACTTCAAATACCGTTCAACCATTTTAACTATTTTTGTGATCACGACTTGTAGAGAAATTCTGCTGATGGAATCATAGACTGGAATTAACAGGACAGCACAGCATCCTCTTTCCAGGTAATCGGATAGCACAATGATTATTCACAAGCGAATGTGGCCGATCGTTTGCTTATGATAATTCAGTCGTGTTTCATGTGAGATCAGTGACGTAATGGTCAACACGGTTGCCTTACGAAAGCTTGGCAACAGATCTAATCTTGGCTGTAGAACTACTGATGAGACCTAACAAGAATGCAGTCCAAAGGCTGGGCTTCTTTTGGAAATGAACTGACTGAAGTCCTTACGAGGTTGCAACAGCAGCGACCAGTTGTAACTTTCTGAAACTTTAACCATAGAGTCTTGCCTGTAGACAATAGCACAGCTTTCATGGAGATAACAAGACCAAGTGCAATTCTGATCTCTTAGTGCCTTAAGGGTTGGTCATAATGCTACTATTTTCCCCTTGCCTCTCTTGCATGGTGTCCTCTAGTGTTGTGGAATAGAGGGTAACAGCATTTCTAAACCTCTACAGTCATTTTACAACCTTTTTTATGTTAGTTTATGCCTGAGACATTTCTGTTTTTCAACTGGATCAGTTAATCACTTCGTGCAGTGGCAAGAACTAAGCAAGTGCCACTGGAGTGATACCCAATTAGTTCACGTTCAGCCCACTAGAAACTTCTCTGTCAGTTGCAATTATCACTGAACGGTGGCACATACCCAACCATAATGCCATCTGAGGTGATCATTATTGGCCCATATCACCAAAGAAAATTGAAGAACTTGGGTTGTATGCCCAGTTTGAAAATCTTTGCGATCAATTTCAGCAACATTCGTCAACGTTTGAGGAAAACAAAAATTGGCTGAAGGTAAAATTAGTGGATGTCGCCTATCAACATCGTAACTACAAACAGAAACGCCATGGTCTATCAACATCGGCACATTTCCAAAGCCTGAGGGAAATAAGACAAAATGAAAACTTAATGATATTCTGTCCAGACAAAGGCTCAGGAGTTCTGTTAATGAATAAAACGGAATATACGAAGAAAATGTTTGAAATTCTAGGTGAAACTCAGAAGTTCTTGGCAGATGACACTCCTGGTGACATCCAAAAATTGGAGAAGGAAATCACCTGCAGGTTAGAAAAGCTGAGGACAAACGGCGTAATTTCTGCAGACTAATGCAAGTTGTTGAAGCCAATAGACACAAGAACGCCGCATATGTATGGGTTGCCCAAAACCCACAAGCCCAATGTCCCACTTCGGTCCATTATGTCAATGTGCAACGCACCACAGCACATGTTGGCCGGTTGGCTAGCTGATCTGCTTGAACCGGTCAGAAAACGTTTCAGTAAGTTCAGTCTGAAAGACAGTTTTGAACTTGTAAATTGTGTAGACGGTTTAGATACTTTGAACAAACTGATGTGTTCATAAGATGGGACGTTCCTCCTCATTAACATTCCGTTGCATGAAACGGTTGATAATATTTGTAGTCTTATTCTATGCGGCAATGTTCCTTTTCCTGTTCCAGTATCCGAACTAAAATCATTATTACTCCTGTGCAAACAATGTGAAATTCAACTTCCAAACGTTTACTTTCGGGAAAGTGGACGGTGTTGCAATGAGCAGTCCACTTGGTTCACTCCTAGCTGATTTCGTCATGGCTAAGGTAGAATCTGCATTAGGTGAAAGTTTGTCAAAGCCGACACTGTACAAGCGCTACGTAGACGACGTCTTGGCTATTTTTGATAATTCAAGTGATCTCACGCACTGCTTTTGGAGTTGAATCAAGCACATCTCAATCTCAAGCTAACTAGAGAGAATGAAGTAAACAACTGCCTTCCATTCATGAACATTCTAGTTATCCGAAGATCATATGGCACGACAGGAAGATCTATTTACAGAAAACCTACCTGGACAGGACAGTATATACATTTTGAAAGCTTCTATTCAATGCAATATAAGAGGAGCCTTGTTCGGGCGCTTTTTCACAGAGCACGGAGGCTATGAACAAATGACAATCTACCACAAAAACTAAACACACTCATAGATACGTTGTTGGCTAACGGGTACCTCTTCAAGTTATCAGAAAGTATGACAATGTCATCGCCCCAAGGATACAGGAAACAACAGTACCAAGGAAGACGGTATACTTAGAACTCCCGTTTCTAGGGGACGGCTGGTCAACAATGACAAAAAGACGTCTAACAGCTGCTGTACCCAGATCTTATAACGCTATAAAACTGTGTAATACAACGAATCAAGGCTTTGTCAGTCTCCTCGGCTACAAACAAACAGCCTACGTCTGTCACATCCCACTGTCTATACAAATATTCATGTAGTTGCAGTATGAGCTACATAGGGAGGACAAACCGTCTGCTGGCTACTCGTATCAAGGAACATGTTCCCAAGTGGCTGGAAACACATGCATAGAGGCTGACGGACGGCACTCGGCATCATCAATAGCGAAACACCTAATCCAAACAGGACACAGAGTCAAGGTTTATGGCGCATTCTCTGTGATTTTTCGAAGTCACCGGAAACGTATCCTCCAGTTTGATGAGGCTTTGGCTATCGGACGTTATAATCTCCTCTGTGTGTTCAGAAACAATTTGTGCTGACGGTGCGGCTGCCTTGGTAGTCAGCATTCCCATTTGTTCAATCTTCATTTCCATGTCTGTCTGTCTAATCCCTTAAGCCATTATTTCCGTCCTACGGATCCGTATCTTAATGTTTAAAATTAGTTACATGTCCATGTGTGATCAGAATGTACGAAATGTTAGTCCGGAGTACATCACATAATCTACGTCTTCTCGTTGCCTTATTCATGGGTTGAATGTATCACACCACTTTGACAATGTGATTACCCGCGAGTATCTACCTATTATTCTGTAAAACCTACTTAATTTTGACGAATGTAGTCTTTTTACCCATAGTATAGGGAGGCATCCGATAGCAGTGAGGAGACATGAAGAACAGAATACTGGCGAATTCGTCCAAAAGAAGAGAGGACGAACAGTCGGTTTATTTTTTACGAATCCCTGAACCGTACGCGAAAGTGTCATGAACGAATTTAATTCTAAGCGGTGGCGGTTATTTCGTAATCAGTCACAGCTGACTAGTCTGGAGGCATGTGCTTAAATATCACATTAATTTATAACTACGTAAATTCTAGTTCTTTTTTACTATTATGACTATTGTACAACGTACAATGAATGGCGCATTTTCAAACAACATTAGTAGTTTAGTTCGGTAAATTGTGTACGCTAGCATTGTTGTATAGCATACCGAAGACGATGGAATCAGATGACTGAAGCAAATTGATGGATGTACTGTCAGCGAAAAACCACATTGAGCGAGCTTTGCCATTTGCCTGCGCTAGGTCAGACGATTGACATAAGTGGTTTGCGACCAGAAACTTGTGTGGTCTTTACTAATGGGCCTCAGATTTCCTGGAGTAAGTTGTGAAACACTCTGTATCGGCTGTCGAGAGGTTGACAGTACGATTAACTGGATAACAGCCATGACCAAAACCACTGGCAGGTCCATATCTCAGCCAAGACATGAGGAAAGTTGTGGGCTGTTAACTTTTTCAGATTACAAATGACTTGCAACGTTAGACAAAAACTGGTCAGTAGTTTGCAGCACTCAGGTTTAAACCGATGAGACGTGAGCTTTGCATGTTAGGTACATTGTCATCACTTGAGCTCGGTACATTCGTACTAACCCAGAGTGTATTTATTAATTCGTTGTCGCTGTTGACATCTTGTCTACCTAGTCTCTGACGAATGCCACTCAATTGTTTAATCGTCATTTTCCATACAGCCCTTAGTCCATACATTGGATTTTAAAGGTATATACAGTTTCCTAATCGTACACCTCCTAGGCATAATGAGGTTACAGAGCTGTCCAGGTAATTAACCGGATCAATTTAGGCAGTTAGTATGGAGGGATAGTGAGAACACTAGTATAAAGAAGTATTAGCGTACTGAGGATGAGTGATCGTGCTATACTGCTCACTCCACTGCTATTCGGTAGTGGACGCCAGAGGATAGATTTTGACATTGAAGTAATCGCAAGAGAAATACAAGAAGAAACATCGGAGAGACGCATCGCGTGAAATGGCTCCCGGCACGTAAGGGAAAGTGAAGAAACTGAGCAATGACGTCTACAGCAACCGTCACCGTCTGGGCCTAGTGTCGAATGCAAATGAGTTTTCTCGTTTATCTTGTTGAAACGCATAACCCACCTGTTGCTTTCCTGAATAAATAACCCTTGCGCCATCTGCGTTTTTGGCCCACAACGTTAGTAGCCTCTAATGATATCATCTTGTTTGCGGGAAAATTCAAGGAATTATAGTTCATGCAGTAAGTCGTTTAGCCTCGAATTCTGACGACGTGATCAAGAAAGATAATCCCATTGTTTTCACTGTTTCCACGACCCCAACTGTGTATTGAACCATCATTGCCATGAACGAGGAAAATGAGAACGTCATCACTAAATCGCCCCCTCAAACTCTCCTGAGATGTCCTGTTGTACTTGGTTTTTCCAGACGAATTCTCGAGTGTTCAGTCCACGTTGCAATCGTCCGACAAGTCTGAGATAGTCGCTGGCCAACTTGCTAAACCTGGATGAATTTTACTCTGTCTGAGTGAACTATCGAACGTGACCTGTTCAGATCAATAAGAACTTACGACTCACTAAGTGATCAGTAATCATCTGCCTAAAGAGAACGGTTGCCCAGACGCACAAAGAAAGATAGCGACTTGATTTATTGACTCAAGCTGAATGATTATTCGTGAACTGCGCAGATGAAAAGATGCAAGAATTTAGAGCGGTGGTCATACACCTCACACACAGGTCTGACCCGTACCAGTCGAGCGCCGAGTAAAATTTCTTCCACCTTCTTGAGGATCATGCCTGATAGTTATATTTCCGTCAAAACCCGGATGTCAAATATGTGTATTGAATATCGCCTCTTACTTGTAGCAGATGTACTGAGTCTGTGGCTGGTTGTGGTGGATGCCACCTAGTATTGCTTGCATTTCAGAATACAACGTCTAATTACACTATAAGTGAATGCCAGTCATTAGTTTGTGAGTTGCTCAGAGCACACCAGACTACATTTGCTGGCTTATGAGGTGAATTAAACGGTTAGTCATTCGATATAATGTAACGAGCTTCCTATTTTATTTGTAGAAAACCGAACAGAAACTCACCAAGTATCCTGATTTAACAGATTTGGGATATTAAATCTCTTCAGACAGTTATAAAAAATAGTCGTAATTAGTTGGTCGTATGGTTAGTTTATCTTAACCGGAACTCAAAAATCACCACAGCTGTTTTCACACAGACGTTTCAACAGAGTCCCAATCGATAAATAAAGACACTGTGTGCACCAGTTTAGGTCCGGTTACAACTGAGTAATCGAGGTTCGAACTCCGGCCCACACTCTCTTATGACAAACTTGTTGATCACCAGACCACTGACCTCTCATAAGTTACGACCGGATTAGCATATCTGAAAGAGTACACGTACGTAAAAATCGACCACAAAAGCCGTACACGTTTTTTAGGTAGAGTCTGAACCAGCTGGTCAATGCTAGCTGTCTCTGACCGTCTGTTTGTCCACGTGTGCACAATGTGTATACCATATCTACATTGTCTGCACTGTCCAGTTCATGTCTAATATCAGATAATTTACCTCGCATAATTTACGTTTCAGCAGACCACACGGAATGGGTCGTACTAACGTTCGTTAGTAGACATCAGGCGCACACGATGTGACTCATTCGATCACACGCGTCAGTTGTCACCAGGCCGCGTGTGAACAGACAGAACGGCAGAAGGATTGTGGCCGTGAACCACTAAAGTACGCTCGAGTCGTAACGTCTCGCCCGCTGCGAATGTGACTGACAAACGCAACCACGATTGTTTTGGTTGTTGATACTTCTCTGTCGGTCGCTTGCGTTCACAGTTTTAACGTTCAGTGGAAAATATTCAGCTGACTGTTAACATATATTGAACACCTGAATTATCTATTCCGTCACTACATACGCCGCTGGATGAATTACCCGTCACTAAAGTTCTCCACAAGGCCATCGACTCCATTATCAAAGAAAACCTTACCTGAAATAATCAGTTTTGATGGGAGTCCTATTTTGATTGGCCGTGTGCACAAGCTTATGTGGCAAAGCTGGTTAGAAGGACCACGGCATCCGGACATGTGCCATGTTTTTATCGCAATACATTCCGAAACCAAACGGATAGCGTCGATTTCAACAACAAACGAGGAAATTACTTATTGAGTGGTGCTGAGACAATTTTCGCCGGTGCGGTTTTCAATAGGTTTTACCCACTCACTACTTAAGTTTACCAAATCTCAAAGTGAGTTCAGGACAAGAAAGTCAACAAGCAACGTGATAGTTGTAAATGTGACGGATTGGACGAACCAATGAGTCGCGAAAGGTCAGAACAAATCACTATCGGTAACTCGAACAAACACTTGTGTAGGCGTATTATCAAAGTTGTTATAACGAGCACTGGAATGAAGCAAGTTGGTTGATTGTGTTACGCCTTAAAACAAATAAGGTACACGCTGAACCGAACTAACTAATTGTTACATGTGCAGTACCGAACTATTTGCTTTAGTTGACCGCTCTCTGATTGGTCGTGGCTGACCTTGTCAGTCTACCTGTCATTAAATCAACAAGACGTGTTAACACGTGTTCTGCGTCCATACGAGCTACGGGTCTTGTACGTCTACTTCTGCGGTATCGTGGCATCGATCACTGAGTCATATTAGTAACAGAAAAGTTGAGAATTCGGAACCAACCGGATTTCCTTATTCCGCTACACCTTATTATCTCTATA